>CAJHNH020000985.1:72656-110156 GCA_905116865.2 Candidula unifasciata | reverse complement strand
ATTGTGTTTGTTTGCGTGTCTGTGTGTGTGTGTGTGGGGGGGGGGGGTGAGGGGGGGGTGTTAAACAAAAATGGAGGCTGAGGAGGGGAGCAAGAGATACGTTCAGCTCCCTGAAAGAAGAGTATCTGCACTGAACCTCCTGCTTACTTCAGGAATATTATGTTCTGAGATATGTCTTTTCTAGGGTGAAACTCTTATACCACTAAATACAAAAATTCAAATTATGTCACGTTGAAAGAAAATCCAGCAAAACACAATAACAACCAGTCCGCTTTACATTTTCAAAAATATAAATGACAAGTAAACGTTTCAGTTAGAGAGCCTTCATCGGTACATTATATCAATCTAACATACCAACATTACGAACACGTAAACATAAAATATTTCAACTTATTTTGGCTGCATTATAAAGCGATCTCATCAACCTATAAGTCCCATCATCATCATCATCATTACCGCTTGCCTGCAAGAAACGCTGCTGCTCGTCAGCTCTCCGGCATCGTGCACTTTCAGATACAAGGGGACAATTATATCCTGTGCCCATCTTCGTGGTGGTCGGCACTGCCCCTGCTTCCTGGTACCATTCTGTCTGCTATTAACGTTCCCCCTCCCCCCCCCAAAAAAAAAAAAATCCGCCGTGGTACTTTTAGGGGGCCGAGATAGGGCAATCGATAAGAGGTCCGCTTTCAAAACCAGCTGCGACTCGCTGCCCCCCCCCCCCCCCCCCCCCCCCCCCCCCCCCCCCCCCCCCCCCCTGGTCGGTGTTAGAAACCGGGCCGTCCCCAGGGTTCACCCAACCTCTAGCAAATGGGAACGAGAGTTGACACTCGCGGGTAAATGTAGGTACGTCGCTGCAGCTAGAGAGTTACGTGCGAACGGCGACACAGGCAGACAATTCTTATCAGCTGTCCGTACTGGTGGCAGAGCACTTATGGTTTATATCCGTGTGCGATGACGCTGGTTCACATCTCCCGACTTTCCCTTTTTTTTTTTTTTTGTTATGATTGAATATATGCTTCCGAGACAAGATGCTCCTTGGTGTTCAGATCTTTTAGGGTGTCAGTTTTTTTTCTATTTGTTTTCTTTTTTGGCCATGATATTCTGAGAATCTTTCTATCGCATTTGGGCTCAAAGGCCTAAATATTCTTCTTTAAAGACTGGGAGATAGATCGCATCCGTAATTTGCTAGTGGGAAGATGCATAATCTCAAAATGTTACCATTGAGTTGCTGACCTAACCTGACCCATTTAATGGTGTGAAATATTTGTATTACTACGGTCATCAAACTTCTGACTTCTGCTGAACAGTGTCTACTGCTGTTTATTATTGAGTCTAGATTTTCACATTCTGTGACATATCCGTTTCTTTATGCTGTATGTGTGTGTGTATGAGAGAGAGAGGGTAGAGAGAGAGAGAGAGAGAGAGAGAGAGAGAGAGAGAGAGAGAGAGAGAGAGAGAGAGAGAGAGAGAGAGAGAGAGAGAGAGCTAGTTTTGTCCTTGGATTTTACTTTTTTTTTTTTTGGATTAAAAAAAAAGGACATGCTTTTGATCTTCACTGTAATATAGACAAAAATGATAAAATGTTTTATTTCCTTTACGCTGTAGATTGTTCGAAAGAATAAAACTGTGTCCTATGCATAACAGCGCTCCAGAATAGAGTAGCCACCATCGATGAGTGGATCATAACTGCCACAGGACTGGTCAATTTTGATATTTTTCGTGGACAGTAACACCTCATTACCAGGAACTCATATAAGACGAACACTTGGGTAACATGAAGAAAATGTTGGTCCCAGGATCCAAATATTATTGTTAGTAATTAGCCAGAAGAGGGGCTGGCCGAATGGTTACAACGCCAGGTTTTCATGTTAGAGACCTGCGCCCGGTAAGGTGCTGGAATGTTTCTGTCGGAGGCAGACTTACACATCCTACCCTGCACAGTCCGTGGCGATAACACTAGTCAGCAAGCCCTAAATCCTAAGACTCAAGGCCCCCTTGTCTCATACCGCCCTAAAACGTGGTAAACCAGACAGTACTGACAGCAGTAACAGTCACCGTAATTAGTCAGAAGTGTTTAAAATCAACTCAATTGTTGATCTCTTAGCGTTCGTGTTAACAAAACAATACAAGAAATAATCAGCGTGTCAGGTAGCTTGTGCTAGGCCTATTTTGTTCAGGCACTGACTGCGTGATGTGGTCATCATCAACACTACAGCCTGTTTTTCAAAACATTTTACCTAGTATCAAATTAGGCTTGGTCGGCCTGGGGAGCCTATGTAATTTGTCTATAGTTTGATCCAGAAGTCTTGCCCATCTTTAAAAATGTGTAGCTCTGTAACCGGTCGGTGTAAGTTGTTGATTTTCTTAAGTGTAAACAAACACCTTGATTTTATGTTGCCCTTTTTGTGGCAGACGAAAAAACAACAACACCGAGTCAAAGAAAACAATCAGAATATTTAAAGTAAATTGAAAAACTGAGCAAGGACAACTTTTCAATACATCATATTGCTTAAATGCCATACGTGTTCTACTCTTTGGCGGTCATCTCCAAAATAAATCTGATGTGAGTTGGGGATTTTTCATTGACTAAGGAATAGGCTATTACTGTATATTGTTTTGTTTTTTCGTGGAGAGATTAATTATTAGGCAGGCAAAGATCAAAGTAATTTACCACTTTAAGAAGACAGCAGCATCTGCTTAATTGTACATTGTTGAATCAAAAGAATATAGACAATTTAAGGCCACTTGCAAACATTCGTTTTGATCTGTACATAAGTTTTGAAGCTAACTGTACATATCCAATTCCATTTGGACTCTAATAAAGACCTCAAATTTACGAATTTTGTAGGTACGACATAAACACGGCTTTCTCACATCTTTCCAACAGGCTTTCTATTGATGTTTGTGTGACTCTTCTCAGGGGTCCTCTGAATGATCTCCACGCAAAGCGGTCCCTGGCATTTTGTTGCCAGGAATCTTCGGTAGCCTAATACGTCTTTCAATAATAGATGCTGTACTATTGACCAGTCAATATTTTAATGCAAAAGAGCCACCTTTTATTTCATGGAAACATTGAGACTGTCATTATTGTACATTAACGGATGGCTGTACTAGACCAAACATTAGAAAAAAAAAGCACATCTGATCAATATATCAAAGAAAGAATGTGTACGAAGACAAGTGAAGATAGTTAGCAATAGCCTACGGAACTGTAACATTTAATAACGCAGTTTATCAGTTAAATGTTACAGTCTAGTGAGGGAAGAATTTTGTTATATCAAATCGCGTGCCCAACAAGCGATAAGAAGAAGCTGAAGAAGAAGAAGAAGAAGAAGAAGAAGAAGAAGAAGAAGAAGAAGAAGAAGAAGAAGAAGAAGAAGAAGAAGAAGAAGAAGAAGAAGAAGAAGAAGAAGAAGAAGAAGAAGAAGAAGAAGAAGAAGAAAAAGAAGAAGAAAAACAACAACAACATCAACAAACCAGAGCCAGTAACAACTTCAAGAATGAATAAGACGAAGAAGAAGAAAATTTATCGACTTTGTAAATTTAATTTACAAAATTTTTCTTTTACGTTAGGTGTAACCCCCCCCCCCCCCCCTTTTTTCCCCACCCTAACCGATATTTAAACAAAATTGTGTCGATGTATCATTTTTGTAATCAATCTGCTTATGGTGTCTGCCTTCAAAATGCTTTAATTCATTATTTAAAAAAAAAATACAATTTCTACCTCCTTATATCCATCAAGCGTTCTCTGATATCTAGTTTATGATATATCCTGTTTTGTCCACGTTAAGGCTTATCTTCGCATCAAAGCTACATAACAGTGGCTCCTATTTATTAGTCTATGGTCTATTTAGGAAGTCTACGATTTCATTGGTGGAAAGGGGGGGGGGGACCCTAAGCCCCTTTTTTCGTTTATAATTAAGATTTAACCTTTTAAAGCTCAATAACACTCAGGTATGTGTGTGTGTGTGTGTGTGTGTGTGTGTCTGTGTGTGTTTTTTTTTTTTTCAACAGAATGACGCTCTATTTACGGAACACCTGAAAATGTCTTTTTCTCTAACAAGTTCTCTTGCCTTATCCGGGGACGACGATATTTCTCTTTAAGTTAGGGCGACCTGCGTGATCATGAATGACCATCGAATACTGGTCTACAACAATATGGGAAAGGCAACATTTGCCCGATACGGGGTGCGTGAATATGGTTCTTGACTTTACTTACATCTACAGAAACCTTGTTGACATCATTATCATTCGCGGTATCATTATAGTCTTCATCGTTATCATCATTATCATTATTATCATCATCACCATCATCACATTACCGTAATAGTGTCCAATTCTCTTGTGTCCAAACCTCTCATGAGGTTGAAGTCTCTTTCTGCAACGCGTTTTGTCCTGTCCAATCCTCCCGATGTCATGAATGTACTTCAGTCCAGTACCATTGATCTTTCTCAACAAACGTAGTTGTTTAGCTGGCACACGCTCGCCCTAATTTTATGTAAATGACCCTAGATCCCAGGTAGACTCAACCTAAAACAGGTACTATTTTTGTATATGATATACCTTGGCTGCTAGTTTGGGTCTTTGGTTTGTATATGTGACATTTTATATAGACATTTAATTGCCCACAGAGGATGCACTTAATGACTTTACCACCCCCACTCTCCATGTGTGACCCAGCCACTTAAGCCCTCTTAGAGCATTAAACAAATCGTTGCAAAAAATGCTCTTTTGAAAACCTTTGTGTTTGTGATCTTGCCTTGACGCTTATTGCCAAGTCTATGGTGCAAATTGTTGCAAATATATTTTAAAACACATATATGACAGTGTCTTCAATAGTTTTAGCAATTAAAACATAAAATCAAAGCTGCAGATTTATGAAAACCTCTTCATGTATTTATTTATGTCGGTTAGTTGCATAGTAATTGCAAAATGTTTCCTATCCTTTCACAGTTATGTTTGAATTTTTTAACATCAGTTGCAATATCTGTCTGCCCTTTACTGCAGTGATTCAGAGAGCAATACTAATGTGACTCATCAAGTGAATTGTTCAATGGTTTTCCCAACAGCTGACCCCTAGGGCCTAACGTAGGGCAGCCAGAAATGATATGTTTTTTTCTGAGATGTCATTGTTCTGACTTTTATTTCTCACAATAGAATCATGCTTTGGGTTCTTAATTTATAACATACCCCAAACACGAAATCCCCGTGGGAAATTCACAGCTGACCTGACAGTCCATTATTTCAAGGGGTGGAAGTGTGCTGTTGTGTGGGTTTTTTTTTTTTTTTTTTTTTTTTTTTGAGTGTTCATCTAGTGTCTTCTAATGCTAACCCTAACCGTAACACTAACCCTAACACTAACCCTAACCCTAACCCTAACCCGAAACTTGGCTGTAGATAAATGGCGAGAAACTACAACCTGAACACCCTAGAATTTATTGGGAATGTCTCCCGTGACGTTGTCGTGACGTCAGGGGTAAGTTATAAATTAAGTACCATGCTTTGTTAAAATACTGAATAAATAAACAATCAATGAGCTTGTTTGTGTGTGTGTGTGTGTGTGTGTGTGTGTGTATGTGTGTGTGTGTGTGTGTGTGTATGTTTTGGACACAGGCCATGTCAGATTTTACAAGGTTAAGTTGAGCTTGCGCTTCTAATGAGAGCATTCATGATTCTTTTCCGATGTTTTCAGGTCGCCTGTCTGAAATACACCACTGTACCATCCGTTTCTTTCTCTTTCCTGTTTAATGTTCTTACATTAGTGTCTTACTAACAGATAGTTAAGTGGTAGTGTAAAAGGAACATTATAGTAAATGAAGTGGATAATGAAACTTTATGTGGTCTATTCAAAACCGTGAACAGGGATTACATCTAGGAGGCGTGTATAACAATAGAAAAACTTGCAGAAAATTGGTGAAACAAGAGGCGCCTGCAGTAAAGCTGATACCAAGAACGTAATGCCCTGAACTTCGATTAGGAAGCTCAAAGAAGGTGAGGGGGCTGCGTACAAATAGGAAGTCTATGACGTTTCAGAGACTCACGATTTGCCCGACATAACATCGTTTAATTGTTTATTTTCGAAGCAGCCAGGTTGATGTCTAGCCAGTGGAATAAAAAAGCACGTGCGGCCCATGAATAAAAAGACAGAGAATGTCAAGTCCGTGACTCAAGATAGTAAATAAACCTGTGTTGACAGTTCAGTTCTCTGTGTGTTTGTGTAGCCAGGTTTTAAAAAAAAAGCGATTCTTAAGAGACTTAGGGACTCTGCCACTGGAGTGGCTAGATTTAATGGCCGTCACCTCCATGTTGCAGACACCTTGGTGATTCCGAGAATCAAAGTGCCACGGTACTGCTCTCAGGGTACCGTTCTGCACATCCAAAAAGATTTGTGTCTTAACTTGTCAGCCAGTCCTAGATCCATTTCACCGATGTATTTAATTCCATATTTCTGGTAGAAAATGGCGTAAATAACATTGCGGCTCTTGCAAAAGATTGCCACACTTATGTAGAAGGTAAATTTCAGGAATTTCAGACTTTTTATCTTAGGCACATATTGCCAAATCTTACACATAGATCTGTGACAGGAGAACATGTTAAGGTGGCGCTCATCATAAAATATATAGCATGACGACTCGTCCAACAAAATATTCCATATTAGGACGACAAACATTGTACATTGCATTACTGTGACCACCACCAAACAGTAGACAGCAACACAATATCATGTGATGCACATGCTTTAGAAGACAAAATGCAAACTTGCCTGTCTTACCTAAGATGCAAATCTACCATACTCTAGAAACCTTATCGTTATAGTAGACAGTATAACACTTACTAGTCCTAACAGATTACTCGTCCTATCATATCGTCTTTCGACAACATTTCAAACTGTATGTAAAGTAATTTAGCCAAGGACCGTATGTTATCTGAAACTACCCAGAAAAAGCTTGAGAACCACTGGTAAAGATTAGATGACGTCACCTGGCCAAGCCTTGTTGACTCTGAGAACTGAATTTGTTATATTACGCCGCCCTCATCTTGAAGTAGACATTTTTATCAATCAGTAAGATGCCGTCTCTAAAATCAAGGTTGGCTGCAATGGAGTTCCAACAGTATAAGTCTCTTGTCTTTGTCACATACTCCAAATGATTGCAGTTTGCACATCTCTTGATGTTGCTCTCCCACTTTTGTCGTTGTCTACGTCTTGACCTACTGGCTTTGATTTTTCTCTCCAGTAGACAACACAACATGAAAATTGTCTTAACTAACTCTAAGAACTAAACCTCTATACTACGGCCACCGTTAACATTTAGTTGATATCGCGAGAACTAGCTCGGCCAGACATGACTGAATGAATGAATAAATTAACGAAGTGACATAACTGCAAGCGAGACATTCCCACACGTGCTCTGTCCCCTTCTTGAGTAGGCAATGTAGAGACGCCATGCTAATAGCACCAGGTGCAGCTTGATGAAAAGTCCGCCTATGTTTCCCGTCTGTGTCAGATATCTTCTAAAACCTTTACTCACGACCGGCTCCAGCTGACGGGCTTTGCTGTGATGTCACAGGGTCTGGCTAACTATGTGTTAACGCAGCGGTTCTGAAAATGCGTGCTAAGGCACCCCCGAGTGCCGTGAGCGTATGACAGGGGTGCCGCAGCAATGATCACATAAAAAAATAGCCTAAAAATTGTGGAACAATTAAAAAGGCATGCAGATAATTAAACGTTACAATTTAAGTTGGCTGTCCCCTCCACTGTCGAAAATAGTTTATTTCTTGTTTGAGAACGCATCGTTGGCCCGACCCGGTGAGGTCAGCAGCTGAAGCCGGTCGTGCTCTACTCAACCCTCCCTCCCCTCCATACCACCTCCTCCCAAATTAAATTAGTCTTTCAATGAACGGATGTTCTGTCTGCTCTATTGTGCTGTCTATATGATCCTAAGGAGCCTTCACCACGCTCACTTAATTATAAAGTAGCTCACCTCAACGAGGAGTGGCATCAGCAAGTCTATCTGCATGCTCGTTACCTCGTACACGAACAGTTCTGGACCAAAATCCAAGATATGCTCCTAATCTGAGTCTTCTCAAGTGATGCAAGCCATACTACGCGCAGGCCACCAGCTCCAGTTTTCCCAAGCATGACCTGTGAGTCCATTACAGCTGGTCGTAAACGAAACAAACAAAACAACATGCATTACCCATAATTTGCTTTTGTTTAAAAGGCAAGCGTCCCACTGAGATTCTAATAGCGAAAAAAAAAATGTAGACTGTCATCACAGATACACAAACCAGAAACAGACATCCAGCCAGCAGCATGCTGTCATTGATTTCCTGATGAATGGTATGAGAATGAACTTGGTTCACCTGAAGTAAAGTTTCAATTTTGTGTCCAACAACTTGGATGGCTTCACCACTCGGGCTTAAAATTCGATTTTAACCTTTTTTTTTCAGTGTTTCTTTTTTTTTTTTTTTTTAAATAAAGATGTCACGTGTCTTGTTAGTTCGTGTGCCGTTGAAGGTTTTCTAACCCCAACGCACATCTGTCATGTATAATTATGTTCTTGTACAGCAAGACGTTTCCACTTTCTGTTTTGTTAATTTACTCATTGCCTTGATATGGCATCTTGCGCTGAATTCTTCGTAGTGAAAAAAAAAAAAAAAACTAGCTTTTACACTGAGGTCATGCAATGACAGTCTCGTACCAACATTACTAGTGACAGACATGACGAAGAAAAAATGTTATTCAGCTGATAGTTTGACTGTTTCAAATAAGATAAGAAAATGAATTGTGACATATTTTTTGTATTTGTTTAGCATGTGAGTTATGCTTAATAATAACATCAGGGTTGACAGTCACTAAATTGGGAACACCGTGAATTAACGATAATTTGATTTGAATGTTTGACAAAAATACACTCAAACGTGAAACAGAAGGTGTATGTGGCCAGAGTGACACGCTTAATTTTATTTATTTATTTATCTTCAAGTGTTGTAAATTGGTTATTTTGCATTGGGTGTTGAAGTTTGAGACTCTTCATAAAGATGACACCGGGTCATGGAAATGTTATCCACTTACGCCGGATCCTGTCCACTTCCTGTATGATGTTTTTCCTCACTGCGTGAGTTCATCTTACAATACATCTAAAATGTGTGTTTGCCTGACAGGTCACGAATACTCTTGTTTCTAAGTTTTCAAAGAAGAAGGAAAGCTTTGCAATACAGTTGTCCGTGGTTCATGGAGACGGTGCCTGCCTATAGAATCGGGAGGAGACTTTCTTCTAAACAGTTACCACTAGTGCAAACCTTTTAAGACCTAAAACAAACTGACCGCCAATGCGTACGACTTACGAAATTAATTAACCAGTTGCTTGCAGTTTTAACTTCATAGCAAACGGGTCACACCATAGCTGCTTCATTCACGTGTCAGAGAAAATCATATAGAATGCCTATCCTGGTCCCTTCTGAAAGAAAGAGGCACGTATTGCAGCTATAGGAAATCTAACAGCGTATACGCTCTTTAAACGCATACGGCTGCAATCAGAAGGCCAGCACAAAGAACCTGATAATAGATATCAAGAATTAAAGCAGCAGTTGCAACAGATCAGTTGCTGCACATGTTATTATTCGCATAAGACACCACACTTTTCTTGGCAACAGGCCACTGGCCGCCGCTCACATTGTGGCACGATGCACTCAACCTAGTAGTTCAAGGGGACTATCGACTTCAGTTTTATGTCAGTTTTACCGAGGATTTAGCAAGCAAGCTACAGATAGATTAGCCGTTTCCTCCTATTAAACAGAATAATCTGTATTGTCTGTATTCGCTACTTTTTAGCTCCGTGTAAAATTTGGTGTTATGGAGCTTGAACTTTTAGGGTTGCAGACTGTGCAGACAAGTTAAAAAAAAAAAAAAAATCACATAATCCATCAGCTTACCCAGGTACGAATCTGGTTGTCCCGATGAGAACCGTAGTCGCTCTATATGAGGAGAAAACAAAATATCGAAAACGTCTGTCAGCTGACTAATTTGAATATAAAAAGAAATAGAAGAGACAAGACAATTTCGTAGACACTGTCCAAGTGGTACAATATGTACAAGAACACAGACTTGTTCCAAGATCAGTTATCGCGTGAAAGAACAAAGCACGAGCATCTACTTTTATCTACATGGCAACAAATCATATTCAAGTACATTCAAATCCATAAACTCATTCGGTTTTTCGTCGACAACTGGCAATAGGAAACATTACACATGAAAAGAACGGTCTGAAGAATGTTGTCAAAATCTACACATAATGCCACTGCATAACAAACGCGGTGAGAGTTCTGATATCGGTTGTATTTATTGAAGATTAAACAAGTATGGCTGTAAATGACGAAAGGTCGGAAGGTCAGTTTTCCAACCTTTCCAAAATTATCGTAGAAGCAAGACATCGATTGGAACTTCGGCGGGATGGAAATGCAGTATTCTGGATCTGTTTACCCGGGCTCTTGTGACACTCTATAAACGGGTACACTAAACAAGCCAACCTGAAGAGGATATTAATATCCGGGCTCTACATGACCCACTTCATCAGTGTAGACGACTTCATCGATAGCGGATGCCAAATCTATACGAGGTTGTTCAGAAACGTTTACTTGGAGGTATTGAGTATTTGTATGCGTGCCAGAAATAATCTCAGTCCCTACTGGTGAAAACACACTTAGTTTGTGTTCTTTGTCCCAAAAAATTGACTTCTTTCAAGAATGTTGGAAACAATTTAACCTTCAGACACGACTGCAATGAACAAAACGTTCGCTGAGGGTTCCTAATGAAGCAATAATGCGCAATACACGACTTTTAATGTCTCTTAGTCACTCTTTCTCAATTCAGCTCCACCTTCAAGTACTGGACCTTGTTCTTTCTACTAATAAATTAGAAGGCAGGAATGTGAAGCTGGATGGTACAGCAAACAAGGTGAAGACGACATAAGAATTTTTCAGCCAGAGTTGAATTGTGAACATGGTATGGCAATGTTGGCTGTGAATTTCATAGTCGTGTTTAACCAGAATCCCCGAAAAGGGAGCTTTGGGTTATAATTGCGACTAGGTTATGTACGCCATATAAACAGCTAAACGTTCAAGCCAACAAGAGCGCTGAAATTGACTCCTCCAGTGCTGATGCGATCAAATAAGTCAGACTAAAATACTGACCCCAACGGCGACAAAGTTGTCTACCGGCGAGATAATGGGTGGTCTATGTGTGATATGATGGAATATTGTCTGTGTTGAAGGCAATGTATGTTTGTACAGCGCAGTTCACAGAATGGCAAGTGACTGTTTTCCTTTGAATGTGTATTTTATGCAGTAATGATTGTGCATTTGCTGGTTTGTCATGACTACTTCTTCCATCATCTATGAATATGAATTCTAGTGATCGAGTGAAGGTTTCGGCAAATCTAGAGATCTGTATTTTAAATCGGATGCCTGTGCGAACTTTTGGATTATGTGGAAGAGGTTGTCTGACGTTTTCTCATAGCACAGTGATTGGTATTTTGTGTTTTATTAATAGGTACATAATGGAGCAGTTATGGCGTGACCCATTTTGCGATGAAGTTGGAACTCGACTGATAACCAGACTGATATCCAGAAATTGTTCTGTGGGTCACAGGATGATATTTTATTTATGAAGTATATAATTTTCCATAACTTGCAACCTCTATCGCATTTTTTACTCTCCCTTTCTCTCTGTCTCTTTCCCACCCCCTCCCTCAGTGTGTTTCAGTTTATGTGCATATGTATGTATGTATGTATATTTGTATGTATGTATGTATGTATGTATGTATGTATGTATGTATGTATGTATGTATGTATGTATGTATGTATGTATGTATGTATGTATGTATGTATGTATGTATGTATGTATGTATGTATGTATGTATGTATGTATGTATGTATGTATGTATGTATGTATGTATGTATGTATGTATGTATGTATGTATGTATGTATGTATGTATGTATGTATGTATGTATGTATGTATGTATGTATGTATGTATGTATGTATGTATGTATGTATGTATGTATGTATGTATGTATGTGTGTGTGTGTGTGTGTATGTATGTATGTATGTATGTATGTATGTATGTATGTATGTATGTATGTATGTATGTATGTATGTATGTATGTGTGTATGTGTGTATGTGTGTATGTGTGTATGTATGTATGTATGTATGTATGTATGTATGTATGTATGTATGTATGTATGTATGTATGTATGTATGTATGTATGTATGTATGTATGTATGTATGTATGTATGTATGTAGGTAGGTAGGTAGGTAGGTAGGTAGGTATGTATGTATGTATGTATGTATGTATGTATGTATGTATGTATGTATGTATGTATGTATGTATGTATGTATGTATGTATGTATGTATGTATGTATGTATGTATGTATGTATGTATGTATGTATGTATGTATGTATGTATGTATGTATGTATGTATGTATGTATGTATGTATGTATGTATGTATGTATGTATGTATGTATGTATGTATGTATGTGTGTGTGTGTGTGTGTGTGTGTGTGTGTGTGTGTATGTATGTATGTATGTATGTATGTATGTATGTATGTATGTATGTATGTATGTATGTATGTATGTATGTATGTATGTATGTATGTATGTATGTATGTATGTATGTATGTATGTATGTATGTATGTATGTATGTATGTATGTGTGTATGTATGTATGCATGCATGTATGTTAATGTATGTATGTATGTATGTATGTATGTATGTATGTATGTATGTATGTATGTATGTATGTATGTATGTATGTATGTATGTATGTATGTATGTATGTATGTATGTATGTATGTATGTATGTATGTTGTATGTATGTATGTATGTATGTATGTATGTATGTATGTATGTATGTATGTATGTATGTATGTATGTATGTATGTATGTATGTATGTATGTATGTATGTATGTATGTATGTATGTATGTATGTATGTATGTATGTATGTATGTATGTATGTATGTATGTGTGTATGTATGTGTGTGTGTGTGTATGCATGTATGTGTGCATGTATGTATGTATGCACGCCATCACTTTTATTATCCAAAGACCAAACTTTCTGACAAAATTGACAACCCCCCCCCCCTCACCCCCCCCCCCTCCAAAATACAGATGAAGAATAAATTGAAAATGTCACAATCTGTGAATATCTAGTCCCCATAATAAACAGATTCCGCCAGAATTTACAGCTTGTGAATGCGAAGAAGAAGAATACATGGTTCAAATGTAACCATTTACAAATAAACCACATATTTATTCACAGAACATAATTTACGACCACTTGATGGCAGAATCGCAGGAAGGGATGTTCGCATAGAAACAGCTCAAACAATATTAACCATCTAATAAATCACACATGTAAAAAAAATTTCCACCGCACAATCTCAAATTTCCTGTCCAACCCGACCGAAGGACTGCCACAACGAGGCTGATGAATTCCCTGTCAAACATATCGTCCTCACTCCCTCAAGAATAATCAAGCGGCAACTAAAAACTCCAACTGTAAACAGACAGACAAACAGACCAGTAGCTCAGATGGAGACTGGAAGTGTTAAGGAATTGGCTGGCTAGAGAAATTACTACAACCTATGCGACTTACCACCGTATATAATTAAAGCTATGTAGAGGGCGCTTTTCCACACCTTTAGGCGTACAGGGCATATAGGGCTAGGCCCATATTTTATAGACCGATCAGCACAAGATGGGTAATGGGGTCAGCCGGCCGCCTCTACCCCCTAGGACTGCACCCGGTACCCACTCAAGACTGGGTCGCCCTGGGGCAAAGGTCATGTTAGAAACAAGTTATGGTCAGCCAGGGAGCGAACCCACGACCTTGTGATCCGCGGCGAGCGCTTAGCCGCTCCGCCACGGTGACTCCTGACCATACATAATTATGAGCACAAATTTACAAAAATACAGATAGTCAACATAGAAAGATAACACCACTAGCAGTGTCAAAAAGTTTATGAAACTGATCTCAAAGAGCACAATTTTGCATTTTTCACATTATGTATACAAATTATATGTACTTGATTGGATGTTCGTGTTTTAAGTATAATTTGTATAACCCGTTAGAAAAAAAAAAAATATTTTTCCACACACAAAAATGTTATTGGAACTGACAGTCACTCCGATTTACGACGGGTCGACGTCTGTGGCTTAGGTATTATGAACGCTCTTCGTAATGCCGCGGTATCGTCCTTACTGTGGACGATTTGTTTTGCCCAAGTGGTACTGACAGCTGACCGTTTAGAGGCAATGGCAAACTACTGAACGTAAAATGTGCATGAGAAAAACCACAACAGCAAATAAATGCTGGGGTTGGTTCTGCAACGTCCTGTAAAGGATACCCAGCTACCTTTAAATCGAAGCTGAATTAACAGTTAATTCCAGGAGAGAGTCGGTAGTGAATAAACGCGTTGTTAGCCCCAAAAAATAGTGTCTTGGTTAGTACGCTTGACGCAAATTCCAATTCGACACGTTCGTTGCAATGTTTCAAGGAAAGACAGAATACGAAATCACGAAATCAGACGAATGCTAGGAATAAAGCCAGTCTTACAGGTCATCAAAGTACAACAAATGAAGTGGTCTGAACACCTAACAAGAAAGCCCTGGTACTATCTGAAACCCACAAGAGCATAGTTTTATTTCATACTAACTATCTTAGGCTAAGCCAAGAATTACTAATTTAGAAAAAATTGCCCTTGACGCAAGTAAGTAATTAACGTTTACCCCACCAGGACAGCACACAGAGCGACAAACATCCGGCGACACAAAGTGCCACAATGCGAATGTGGATCACCCGTGGAGAGGTCCCAGAAACCTCGTCCATCCGTCAGGCTTCAAAATAACCCAAAAATTACTTCCCTCACGAGGACGACCTTGCTCAGTTGCCTTTGACATAGTACCATAGTCAAGGTATGATTAGCTACAGAAATGTTGGTAAACAAATTATCCATAACACAAAAACTGAAAAATTAAAAACGATCTGTTAAAATAGTATTAACAATATTTTTGGTCAACCAAACATCTGGTCCAAATTAATTGTCAATGAATTATTATGTCAAGGAAAAAAATCACTATGATGTTGTTGGGCAGGGAAACAAAAGCAAGCGCCAGGGATTCAATATGTCATGGTGGTATGGTCACAATGCCCTAAATGTGTTCTTTTCTATCACATTACGAATGTGATTGTAACTTTAAGTGGTGCCATTTCAACTGAAGTCGATTTGTTACAGCTTGCAGTTCGTAGTTATTCAACAGCTGTGTTTTATTTGTTGTAAATAGGTCAGTTGCACTTTCTGTAATGGATTGGTGAAGGAAATGTGCGAACTCCACTGGCTCAGGAAAGGAGCAGGGCGACCTGTTAGTGGTGATGTTGGAACCTGGACTAACTACCAAGCTAGCTAGCTAACTAAAGCTAACTTGCTTACTTACAAACTAACTAACTAACTAACTAACTAACTAACTAACTAACTAACTAACTAACTAACTAACTAACTAACTAACTAACTAACTAACTAACTAACTAACCAACTAACCAACTAACTAACTAACTAACTAACTAACTAACTAACTAACTAACTAACTAACTAACTAACTAACTAACTAACTAACTAACTAACTAACCAACTAACTAACTAACTAACTAACTAACTAACTAACTAACTAACTAACTAACTAACTAACTAACTAACCAACTAACTAACTAACTAACTAACTAACTAACTAAAAAACTAACTAACTAACTAACTAACTAAATAACTAACTAACTAGCTAACTAATTAACTAACTAACTAACTAACTAACTAACTAACTAACTAACTAACTAAATAACTAACTAACTAACTAACTAACTAACTAACTAACTAACTAACTAACTAACTAACTAACTAACTAACTAACTAACTAACTAACTAACTAACTAACTAACTAACTAACTACCTAACTAACTAACTAACTAACCAACTAACTAACTAACTAACTAACTAACTAACTAACTAACTAACTTACTAACTAACTAACTAACTAACTAACTAACTAACTAACTAACTAACTAACTAACTAACTAACTAACTAAATAACTAACTAACTAACTAACTAAATAACTAACTAACTAATTAACTAACTAACTAACTAACTAACTAACTAACTAACTAACTAACTAACTAACTAACTAACTAACTAACTAACTAACTAACTAACTAACTAACTAACTAACTAACTAACTAACTAACTAACTAACTAACTAACTAACTAACTAACTAACTAACTAACTAACTAACTAACTAACTAACTAACTAACTAACTAACTAACTAACTAACTAACTAACTAACTAACTAACTAACTAACTAACTAACTAACTAACTAACTAACTAACTAACTAACTAACTAACTAACTAACTAACTAACTAACTAACTAACTAACTAACTAACTAACTAACTAACTAACTAACTAACTAACTAACTAACTAACTAACTAACTAACTAACTAACTAACTAACTAACTAACTAACTAACTAACTAACTAACTAACTAACTAACTAACTAACTAACTAACTAACTAACTAACTAACTAACTAACTAACTAACTAACTAACTAACTAACTAACTAACTAACTAACTAATTAACTAACCAACTAACTAACTAACTAACTAACTAACTAACTAACTAACTAACTAACTAACTAACTAACTAACTAACTAACTAACTAACTAACTAACTAACTAACTAACTAACTAACTAACTAAATAACTAACTAACTAATTAACTAACCAACTAACTAACTAACTAACTAACTAACTAACTAACTAACTAACTAACTAACTAACTAACTAACTAACTAACTAACTAACTAACTAACTAACTAACCAACTAACTAACTAACTAACTAATTGACTAACTAACTAACTAACTAACTAACTAACTAACTAACTAACTAACTAACTAACTAACTAACTAACTAACTAACTAACTAACTAACTAACTAACTAACTAACTAACTAATTAACTAACTAACTAACTAAATAACTAACTAAGTAACTAACTAACTAATTAATGAATTGGTGATGGCAATGCAGATAGTGAAGGTGAGGTTTCGTTGTGAATGTTGGAAACATTACTTGACATTGGGGGTGAGGGGTGGGGGGGGGGGGGGAGGGGGGTCAGGATTATGCCATCACTAAATGATCCTAAAGAGAGACCCTTTTCCTCACCATGAGGTGTACTGTGTATATAGTGCTGGACATAGATTTTCACAAGCCGGCAACCTTTGGGGGATTTGGTCAGCATCATACGCCTATCGCCTTTGCTTTGAAGATTGCACAAGGTCGAGGCTCACAAAACTGTTTTAAAAAACACCAAATTGGAGCCCTAGCAGATCCCCTGCAATGGAATCGATCATGGTAACCAGTTAATATATTACGTTCTTTTCCTGCTCATTGATGAAAAAGATGACAGTTTGTACCAGGCTTCGAATTTAATATTCCGTTTCTCTGAAGATAGCCTTTTATTTTTGATGTTGTTGTTCACCCCTCTCTTATTTTTTCTGTAAATTCTCAGAAACAAAATTTTCACTATCATTGGATGTTTATCAACTTGTCTCCGCATTGTCCATGTTTCCCGTATATTAAAGAGTAAATCTTCTATATTGTCACATACCGCTCGTGTCGCGTGCCTGTTTTAAGGTTTTCTCCTTGAGAACCAACAGCACTCTGAAATAGAATAATGTTCACGTGTTGGCTCGGATTGGTCTAAAGGGTATCCCGTGGCCAACATACACCCAACCTATTTCAGGAGTAGGGCAAATCAAGCTATGGCACTACAGAACATACAATATTCCTAGGCGCAACTTGGCTGGACGCTCACACTGCTATAAGAAGATAACCCCCAGGCTAGGATATTGTAATACCACAGCCATGTTAACACAGATTAAGAGTAATGGTTACACATACATAGATTCTAGATAGTTAGAACACTAAATGATGGACACCCAAGTCAATAATGAAAACTTCAAAAGGCATGTAATAAATGCAACATATATATATATATATATATATATATATATATATATATATATATATATATATATATATATATATATATATATATATATATATATCATTAAGACTTAAGCAAAGATGTTCACAGGCAAATGGAGATCGGGAATTAAAGCACAAGTATTACTGATGAATCAGCCAGAGCCAGTCTATGAGATAGTCTGTAATCATCCTAGTGACTCAGAGTGGACCTGTAAATAGGGCATGTGGTATTTCATCACAGAGTTCTACTTATTCAAGTTTGGTAGGTGTCACTGCACTCCTAAGTTCATGATGATCTGAACAGGCTGATTCGGTTGGACTGCTCATTTTCTGGTCGCCCTGGTAAACACAGACAGAGTTCGTACACTGGAGCTCGACAAAGCTCCTGAGCAAGTTTCTCCTTGATTGATGACAAATGGGTGGCCTGCAACAACTGTCTCTTAGCCACTGAAGCCCAAACCAGCTCTTGCCATGTTGGAGTTGTGGTAGTAGGTAACTTTAGTGGATGGTAATTGGTTAGACTGCTAATTGTCTGCCTGACGTCCAGAGAGGTATCATCCTGTGTCAAGAAGGAACTTAGAATTAGGGAGTCACATGCCCAGCTCAATTTATTACCTTCCATCCTTCTCAGTCACTCAGAGGACAGCTCTCGGGATAATGACACAGTCCAATCTTTACGTATCTCTGTCCGTCAGTCAGTACAAGAGATAGGAGATAAGTTCCACATTGGAGGTAGATAGACTCTAGTACACACAGGACATCATCTCTCCATATTTATATCTGCACTTGTAGACACACATCCCATCTATATTTGAAATGTGACCTGCCCGCTAGGGGCGTTAACGTCACGAATAGTCGAATGTGTAGGGATGGGTTGGATCACTTCACGACATATATAACGCTTGATGATTACTCTGATTCTCCCCCCCCCCCCCACCCCCACGTTTCAGGCCGTATCATCCTGTGTCAAGAAGGAACTTAGAATTAGGGAGTCACATGCCCAGCTCAATTTATTACCTTCCATCCTTCTCAGTCACTCAGAGGACAGCTCTCGGGATAATGACACAGTCCAATCTTTACGTATCTCTGTCCGTCAGTCAGTACAAGAGATAGGAGATAAGTTCCACATTGGAGGTAGATAGACTCTAGTACACACAGGACATCATCTCTCCATATTTATATCTGCACTTGTAGACACACATCCCATCTATATTTGAAATGTGACCTGCCCGCTAGGGGCGTTAACGTCACGAATAGTCGAATGTGTAGGGATGGGTTGGATCACTTCACGACATATATAACGCTTGATGATTACTCTGATTCTCCCCCCCCCCCCACCCCCACGTTTCAGGCCGTATTTATTTTGCTGCAATTAGTGTCTTTTTCTGGCGGATTATGTTATTCAAGCAGTCTTACTTGCATTGCGGGTAGTCTTATAGCGTTGTACTCCAACCTGTAATTATTAGAAATATCGTTAAAGTTATAAGGGAGGGCAATCAACATTATCGAGGCTGAAACCACCTCCACGAGGGCATGTAAACGCTTATTGTTAAAATTTATGGCGGGAAAGGGAGATGGAAGCGGGGGTTGACGAGTATTCTCTCAAATCGAAATAAAAAATGTGTTGGATGGAAAATTATCTCCACAGTTAAACTCGCGTAACCAAAGTAATTTAGCAACGTCTGCTGTACAGTTACTTGTTGTTTATGTGTGTATGCTTGAGGGTTGTCAGGACAAGTATTTAGGCTCATCACTCCAACCAGCGTAGCCGTCCATACTAAAGGGTACACAGTTTTACCAGTTCTCAGTCTTGACTCGCTAAATCCACTGGCTTCATTTTCGGCAAGCAGTCTTGGAAATACCTCACCCATCCTGTACATGTTAAACGATCGATTCCATTGGTTATTCTGACGCGCGCTTTATTTAGCTCGGTGGTTCCAAAATAGTGGTGGTGCATGAACTTTGTACAGTTCAATAGTCCTACAGGATTTTTCAAAGATAAATACAGTCTTTATTCTGCAACGTATAGTCACACGCCGATGTCACAATATCAAAATAGGTCTTTCATCCTGAAAAGTATTCTTCTTCGTCTAAGTATTCTTCTACGTCTTTTTGACTTCCTCTTCGGGTGTTGAGAGAGATGCATATTTCTGCTTGTTGCACTTCTGGCTGCCTTGACCATAGTCATACCGTGATGTTGTAGAGGTTCTGTGACGTTAGCTCACTATCTTTTTCTTGGATTACCTTGCGTTCTAAGCCATTCTTCTCCTTGTCATATACCGTGTAAGGTATGACGTTAAACGGCTTTATTTTAGTTAGACAAACCATTAGATTTATCGTCTTTGCATGTAATTTAGAATAGGTTATGTGCCGACCTTTTCTCTTATGTTATCCTTATCTCTTCTGGTCACTCCTCCAGCTCCCCTTAAGACATTCCATTCATGGTTACTAATTTTCTTGAATGGTTTTTGTCAGTGACCATATCAGGCACTTTTAACATATTACTATATGTTCCTAATGTCACATGGACATAATGAAATTATGATAAAACATATTCCAGACATGTTTAAAATAAAAATAGCGGCTCTTCAATTTCCTTTTTTTTTTTTTTTTACATGATTAAGGTCGGTTATACTGAATATAGTATCGGCTATTGAATTTGCAAATCGGGGCGTCAGGGTGATTCCCCCCCCCCCCCCCCTTTCCACCCCGCGCCAGTCACAGTTCGAGAAGCATCGACTGAGACCTTTGAAGGTTCACGATTTTTATCAGGAACTAGTAGTTATACATTCAGCTCACTAGCGAGAAACGCCGAAGTTTCGACGTATGGATCTCATGCCAACCGTTGTAATTATAAAACTCTACAGTTTGTATAGACGCAGCCACACTATCGACTCGCTGAAAACTGGCCACTTTCACTAGTAACTTGGAATAATGCAAATTACAATCTATAACGTGAAGAGGCAATATCTTTTATCTTTAGCATCGATTTCTTGCTCTTTTGTGCAACGGACACCATTCAGTAACATTCTTGAATTTATTTTATACCATTTCTTAATGATGTCGGAAGTTATCAAGTGTAATTAGTCTCTGTTAAAGCCACCATGTATATTATTTTTTTTTTCAGTTACCCATTTGATCTACTATTTCTGGTCGAAGTTACCAAGTTTAACCACGATTCTTGCTGCTGCATATAGGCTTTGCTTTTTAACCTAGTACTGACACAATCATAAATTTACAAATTGTTTAATGATGTTTATGCGGTAGAGTATTGTCTGAGATATGTCTCTCCATTTAACTTGCAAAGATGACATCTTAGCGACATAATGTTGTATTTAGAACGTGTCCAAAGTCTTAAGTTGTGTGGTGCTGTGTTACGTTAAAGTAAAAAAAAAAAAAGACCCAAAATGGTCCTACACACTATTAAAGCACCAGGCAGAATAATACCGAGCGCATATGGTCCATCCTGTTTATGATTGGATGACTGATGTGTTGAAGATCATTCCCCACGATATTTTTGTAACCCAGCTGTTTAGCTTACTCGTCCTTAGTGCCCTACGTCAGTATTACAGAAGCCTTTATTTAAAAAGCATACAAAATTATATTACTGAACAGGTAAAAATAATATACTATGTATACTAAATATTGGTTATTTGCGTCTCCTTTACAGGACGTTGCAGAACCAACCCCAAGAGCCCGTCGCAGTTGTGTGGTTTTTCTAGGTAAATTTACATCCATTGCTTACTGGACGGTCGCTTTCTTGATACCAATGTCGAAACCAACGCAAAGTGCATGGCCTGCAGCTGGGATCGAACCCGGCATTCCGGCATTTCGAAGCGTTCGCATCAACTTAGCTACAGAGCCGACTAAACTGAATATAGTAGACTAAATAATATGTTTACAAAATACATTTGGAATTTGGAATGGCGACCTCTACCCGCATGGTGAAGCTAGGATGACAACATACACATGTAAAAGAACATCTAAGCCATTTTGCCATTTGCTGTATACATTTAATTTAACATACACGCTCGCGCTCGCGCGTATATATATATATATATATATATATATATATATATATATATATATATATATATATAAACAAATATGCACAGTAATAAGTTTACACTTGAGCATTTGGTTTGATTAAGAAATAGTGTTAAAATCTAAGGCATAGTTTTACCGTGCATTCTATGGGGAAATTAATAAGAGTTAAAACTCAATTTGAAGCTGTTGCCGGGGCCCTAATATAACTCTAACTATGGCTTGAACAAGATTTCTGGAACCTGTCCCCAGGTGATCCTCATCTGAATTTTGGCACCGGGTGTTTATCTCTGGGTGTGATGTCCTGGTTTTGTTGAACATCAGTCAGTCATTGCTGATTACTGTTGCACTGCTACAGGAGACAGCTCATCAACTCAGCACAGACTGTGACAGAATCGATTCAAGTCTGCTTTTTACAAATACGTGAAAAAAAAAAAAAAACTGCTATAATTTTATGCTGAAGTATCAAGTCAGTGAGTATGTAACCACAATTTAATAATGCTAAAGTAAACAGACTAATTGTTTATTCCAGAGAATTACCCCCCCCCCCCCCTCCCCCCCCCCCCCCCCAAAAAAAAAAAAAAAAAAACTTCATCATGGAAAAAAATAGCCAGAAACAACTAGTGAGTTTCATTAGGATATTTGAAATCAGCATATCAAAATCAATAGGAATATCTATATCTCAATTATACAAATAATTTTTGAAAAATTAACTGACTCTTATTATGAACAAACTATTTCATCCATTAAATGTAAAATCGACACTCACGATAGATAAACAATCTATATGAAGATACAGGAGGCTGTGTGGTCTCGAGGCATGATGTCCGCCCCGAGTGCAGAGGTTCAAGCCCCATTGAAAGCTAGGATTGTTTCACGTGGACTTCTAGTAATTTACCCTGGTCTCTGGGTAGTAAAACTGGACTCACATACAAAATCCCTTTACATTTGAAAATCGAAAAGAGTAGCCTAACGGCCCTTTAGGTGAAAATTTGGAGTTGAAAATCTACTCAAAGTATTTCAGGATCCTCACCGGTGCAGCAGAGTTCGTGCATTGCGCTAAGATTCTCCAGACTCAGGCTTGAGTTAGAAGAAAGAACTGAACACTTATGGGTTACACCCGTGTGCAATGATGTCGATTCGTTGAATAAATATAAACATATATGAAAATACAGTGTATTTTAAAGTTTGCTTCATGTATTTTATCCCAGTACGTCTGCGTGATATTCTTCTTTCTTCTCTTCTTTCTCTTCGTTATTCTTTTTCTTAATTCTACGTGACGAGATTGTAAGTTTCCTGTCAACTTTCTAGAATAACTTCTGCGACAAGTAAGGTAGTTCACTACCTGTATATGATTACCTTTCTAGTGAGGGTTTTTGACACATGCCAAAACTCACCCAGAAAAGGCTTGCATAGCTGAGACAGCAGCCACATAAATACTTTAAATGCCTTCTATTATTCCCCACTACTAACCTAATAAGCTTCTTGTAGTTGTCGCTTTGACGCATTGTCTATTATTGTCATTTTAGTTTAGTTGTCCTCAAGCAATGAGACTTGAAGGAGTATTATGAATTATGACCCTAAATTTTCTCCTAAGAGTCAATGACTTTTCACAATTGCGCTTGTTCGGTTATGTTGTTTCAGCAAAACAACAGGGTTGAAACAAAAGTACAGGATAATATGTCTGTCCTCTCTTGACCCCTATACATACATTGCAGATGTGAATACGCAAGTTTGGTACGGCTTATCTGAACTGGCAGCTTAAAACTCTCCCTCCTAGGGCTCTCCTGATTTTAGAGAAGCTTCTAACTTGCTCAGTGTTAGAGATAAATTAGGGCACGCTCTCAAGCGACAATGACAAGCTCACAAACAATGGGAGCCATCTGTGTCACCGATATTTGACAAGTTATTTGTGACCTCCGCGCCTGGGCATCGCAGCGCATGCGCGAGTAAAGCAGTCTTCACAGACGTTATGGGCGTCAGTGGTAATACATCAAGTAGAAAATTGCTTGGATAACTGAAATATTACTTTACAACATACGTAAATATAGTGGTGTTACAGATAGGAGTGAGTAGTAGCTGGCCGTATGATTAAGATTGCAGGGCTCTCATGATAGAGACTCGGGTTCGAATCCTCGGCAAAGCTGAGAATTTTTCTTTCTGAAACAAAAACAAATTCCTAACCTGCACATAACGTGGCGACAGTACTAGCCATGTGGCACTAAATCATCAGCCACAAAAAGCTCCCCCCCCCCCCCCCCACTGGCGCCCTTTATACAACAGACGTTGTAAATAAAAGCAGTAACTGCAGTTTCAATCATAGAAGTGCATAGTTTTCAACAAGAAATTACTGGAATATTATTGCTAACAGCGAATATTGATCAAGTCAATAATTCCCAGATTTGTTAAGTATGAAGGTCCAATTACTACAGCAGAGGGTCCATTTCTACGGTAGAGTCACACTTATATAGTAAAGGTCGCATTTATACAGCAAAGGTCTCATCTCTACACTAGAGTCCCATTTCTACGGTTCAAATTTCATTTTCACGACGGAGATCCCATTTCTAGAGTAGAGATACAATTTCTACGGTAGAGGTCACATTTACCCAGTAAAAGTACAATTTCTACCCTAGAGGTCCCGTTTCTATGTAGACGTCCCATTTCTACAGTAGTTTCCATTTCTCTGGTAGAGTTGTCTCTATGGCAGGGGTCACATTTCTACAGCAGAGTTTCCATTTCTATGGTAGAGATCTCTCTATGGCAGAGGTCACATTTCTACAGCAGAGTTTCCATTTCTATGGTAGAGTTGTCTCTATGGAAGAGGTCACATTTCTACAGCAGAGTTTCCATTTCTATGGTAGAGTTATCTCTATGGCAGAGGTCACATTTCTACGGCAGAGTTTCCATTTCTATGGTAGAGTTGTCTCTATGGCAGAGGTCACATTTCTACAGCAGAGTTTCCATTTCTATGGTAGAGTTATCTCTATGGCAGAGGTCACATTTCTACAGCAGAGTTTCCATTTCTATGACAGAGTTATCTCTATGGCAGAGGTCACATTTTTACAGTAGAGTTATCATTTCTACGGTAGAGTTACAGTTTCCTCAGTAGAATACATGTACATATCCAATTTATACTGTAGAGGTCTCATTTCTGCGGTAGAGATCCCTTTTCTACTGCAGATGTAGCAATTCTACGACAAGGTCCCATTTATACGGTAAAGGTCAAATCTCAAAGTTAAGGGTCGTATTTCTACAGTAGAGGTCCATTTTCTACTGTAGAGATCTAATTTTTATATTACGGTTACCATTTCTACGATAGAAGCCCTATTTCTGCAGTAGAGGTCCTATTTCTACTTTAGAGATCCGATGTCTACGGTAGAGACAGTTGTTACAATTTCTACGGTAGAGACAGTAGTTACAATTTCTACTGTAGAGACAGTAGTTACAATTTCTACTGTAGAGACAGTAGTTACAATTTCTACGGTAGATATCCTATTTGTACTGTAGTGATCATATTTCTACAATAGAGATCTCACGCTTGCTGTAGAGATCCTATTTCTGCATTAGAGATTCAATTTTTACAGTAGGGATCCGATTTCTGCAGTACAAATTCCGTTTTTATAACTTTTCCAAAATGAGAGTGAGCTTCTCTAGCTTTTATATATATATACCCACACACTGGTTGAACGTGACAATTTTTTTAAGCATTTATTTATTTTTGCTTTTTTTTTTTTTTTTTACTCTACTTTATAAAAAAAGAAAATTTTGTTTCCGAAATTTGTCACTATGTAACATGAATTAAAATCACATCACGTTATCACCAAGAGCAAGAAAAAAAAGTACCTTAATTCCATGATGTAGTAACACACACTCTGGAAATACACCACAGAATAACGTTAGCAATTACAGTTTTCACACAACAATAAGGAGAAACCGTTCATTTATCCCACACTTTCAGTGTACGTTTACCCCAGAGAGAGAGGGGGGGGGGAAGAGAAAGAGAGAGAGAGAGAGAGAGAGAGAGAGAGAGAGAGAGAGAGAGAGAGAGAGAGAGAGAGAGAGAGAGAGAGAGAGAGAGCGAAACAGTAATTACCGGTTGCTATTTATGGAAACTTGCACACAACATACACAGCTACCCTGGGACTCGAATTACTCATGTCTTCCGTTGTTGTTTAGTTAACATGGGAGAGCGAAAAAACAGAACTACTCTGTGCGCTGGCATGGACTGATAAATAGACATTTATATACGTAGACTGATACACATACATAGGTTCATCAATAACAGGATAGACAAGATCTAGTAATAGATGTGGACAGACATGTGGGTGGCTTGGAAACGGATGCGCAGACAGACTGACATACAGACTGGCAGGCAGACAGGCAGGTAGTGATTAGGCATACGACATTTATGAAAAATAAAATGTGAACAACATGTTTAAGTGGGAAACCAGTTAGGTCACTGAAAAGAGAATGCAAAACAGTTTACAGGATTTGGGCCGTAATGATGTGAAAACATTACACAGTAGGCTACAAAAAATTATAACATAATTATGGTAACCAGCAGGATGGAGAAAGCACTGGGAGATGGTGTTGGTGGCGGAGGCGCAAAAGGGGGGGGGGGGGGATAACATGTCTACTATGTAAGGAGAGTTTTATATATATATATATATATATATATATATATATATATATATATATATATATATATATATATATATATATATATATATATATATATATATGCTTGTGTGTCTAGTGTGCACTTTAATCATCCTAAAAATAGCACTGTCCCCTTGGTGTGAAAAGTGATCTACGTTGTGCCTTGTCTAAATTTAAGTAAAGATACCTGTTCACCCATTTAGGCGCAGCGGGCATATGCGAAGAGCACCCATATTTTTACAGACTAATCGACGCTAGGTGCGTAATGTGGTCAGCATTACGCTGGCCGTCTATACTTCGCCAGGATGTACATCCTTGTACCTATTTTAGACTGGGTCAACCTGCGACGCCCCATAACATGATAAAAATCCACGCAACAAGCAGTGGGTTTCGATCACGGAACATAAGAATTACGAGTGGCACTCGCAACGCCTTAGCCATGTACGTCGCGTCTTGAATGGATTATTTTACCTGAAACGACTGCACATATGTTAGTTGCGTATCCTTTACAGGACGTTGCTGAACCAACCCTAACAGTCCCTGGCTGTTGTGTGGTTTTTCTAGGCAAATTTACGTCCAATAGTTTACCATTGCCTACTGGACGGTCGGCTTTCTTGATAACACTTTCGAAACCAACACAAGGCACATGGCCTGCAGCTGTGATCGAACCCGGCATCCAGGCATTACAAAGCATCACTTAGTCTTGACCAATAACAGACCAAAAATAGCAGATATCGTCAAGGTAAATAAATCTCAACTATCGGGTTAATATTTTAGACGCTAAATTACCAGTTGTTGATAAATGTTTATTTTGTTAACAGAACCTGGTATTTTTCATGTTGCTCTCCTAATTTAAATACAATTTTTTTTTTCCATTTTGCAAAATGGGGAAGGGATTGGGGAAGAGACGGGGGGGGGGGGGGGGGTGCTAAGGGGTTTAGGTCTTGCAATATACTTAATGTTAATGCCACCAAAAATAAAAAGCGGGTTGGAAACCAATGGTTTAGGGAGATTCAAATGGACGTCACAATGAGCATAGCCTATCTTTACATCTTTATGTTATCTGCTCTATCCACAAAATTATATCTGTTTCTGGTATTCCAAAAAAAATCGAACATTTTTTTTCCAAATCCGGCAATAAAAACCAACAATTAAAAACACATTGTGTTATCAACCGGAGCAAGACAATGAAGTATCTTAATACCACACAGTGACCTTACAAACCTCGAAAATACACCACATAATTGCAGTTTACACAAACCACACACAGAAGCCTTTCATTTGATATCCAAAACTTTTAGTTTACATTTATACCCGGAGAGAGAAAGCGAAACTGTAATTACTGGTGGCTATTTTTGGAAACTTGCACGCAACATACACAGTTACCAGATGATTTGAATTTCTCATGTCTTCTGTTTTTGTTGAGCTGACTGAAGAAACTGTGTTTATTTCTATGCTGGCATTGATGGACACATGGTGGGACATGCATGCAGACAGACATTCATACAGAGGTACATAGATATTTGGATAGACAAAGAGATGGACAAATAGACACAGACAGACAAGTGGGTGGGTGGCTAGACAGACTGAGGATTATGTGGATATGTAGACAGACGTGTAGGTGGTTTGGAAACAGAGACATGAGGGTGAGTGGCTATACATACAGAAAGAAAGGTGGGTGGATAGACTAACAGGCAGGCAGACAGACAAATACGCGCGTGAGTAGATAGACAGAGGAGCAGACAGGTGGTGGACACAATAAAAGAACGAACGAACGAAGGGTACTTTTTTTTAAAGGATTACAAATTGGACACGCCGGTCCGTCTTGCATTTGACCCTTCCGAACACTCATCTTTCACACAGCAGTTGTAGTTTATCAATAAAGCTTGTTATGTTCATATGTCGGCTCTGAGGCTAAGTCGATGCGAATGCTTCGTAATGCCGGGATGCCGGATTCGATCCCAGCTGCGGGCCATGCGCCTTGCGCCTTGCTTTGGTTTCGACAGTAGTTTCAAGGAAGCCGACCGTCCAAAAAAACAATGGCAAACTACTGGACGTAAATTTACCCAGAAAAACGACACAATAGCCAGGGGCTGTTGGGTTTGGTTCTGCAACGTCCTGTAAAGGATACGCAACTTACCTCAATGTTCACATAATAGTATGCATATTATGAATATCAAGCAAAAATATAAAAATGGTTGTTAAAATGCATGCGCACGATTGCGTGCGCCCACGCACATATCCACATACACACGCCAATTCACTTACTCACACACACACATATGCACCCACACAGAGACACACGCACTCCACATACATACATGCCTACATACATACAAATTAAATACATACATACATACACACAAGTAGGTTGATGGGTAGACACGTAAACAGCCAGTTAGGTTGATGTATAGACAGGTAGGTAGGTTTGTGAATAGACAGCCAGATAGCTTGGTGGGTAGAGTGATGTCCGGAAACGTCAAAATAATATAAAAGTAGAAGGTATAATATTCGCAACATATACAGCAAAAGAGCATCTAATTATAAAAATAATGACTGTCGCCAGACGAGACATGTGAGCCAAAACCTGAAACAGATTGCCATCATTGACTGTGTAATTATTTATACGTCTTGGACAAATGTCTCATTAGGATCTGTTAATTAGAGCCCAAGTATGAGCCACTTTCCATAAATTACTGCTTCTGGTTTCTCGTTTACATTCATCTAAAACGACTCGGGAGATTTAAAGGCTTTGTGTGGAAGGCTTGCAACAGCATCTAAATCTAAGAATAAATCAAGGAATACATGAATGAATTAACTGACATCACTATTCTCAGGAACGGCCGCATTTAAAACCTTTCAAGTACCTAAACACTTAAATTATGCCAGTGCACATATAAATATGTAATTCAAAACATAAACAGCAAAATTTAATAGTAAAACAATAATCATATTATCTGTTGTATGTGTCAAATAGGAATCAGCTACTTACAAACTGATAATGTTAGCACTGTGGACGCTAAGTAAGCCACTAGCTCCTCTGCACAGTCTCATTACCAGACGACGACAACTGAATAACCGACGTGAGCAAGGCAAGTCTTGGACAAGAACCATCGTCCGTGGCGAAGTTAGCAAATTTGAATTCTCTTGTATTCCCATGACTGTGGACAAATTTCAAGGCTTTGGAAACATAACCTTAGGCTATTGTGCACGCACAATGAATTGGTTCTCTTAATAAATGCATCCCAAATAGCTCCTAAATCCTCCATTCTTGTGCCGGGCTATGTAGGTGTTCAAGACAATGAGTATGCACATTATCTGACCGACAAAGCGGTTATCAAGTCTGCCTGGCACATGACATGAATGATGTTATTGAGCTGCATATTGCAGAGAAGATCACAACAGCAAGTAGTAATCAGTATGTTTGTCCAGGTTTTAGGACACTGTGTCGTCCATGTATGAGGACATCGGGTCGTCCAGGTTTGAGGACATCGGGTCGTCCATGTCTGAGGACATCGGGTCGTCCATGTCTGAGGACATCGGGTCGTCCATGTCTGAGGACATCGGGTCGTCCATGTCTGAGGACATCGGGTCGTCCAGGTTTGAGGACATCGGGTCGTCCATGTCTGAGGACATCGGGTCGTCCATGTCTGAGGACATCGGGTCGTCCATGTCTGAGGACATCGGGTCGTCCATGTCTGAGGACATCGGGTCGTCCAGGTTTGAGGACATCGGGTTGTCCATGTCTGAGGACATCGGGTCGTCCATGTCTGAGGACATCGGGTCGTCCATGTCTGAGGATATCGGGTCGTCCATGTCTGAGGACATCGCGTCGTCCCGGTTTGAGGACATTGTGTCGTCCATGTCTGAGGACATCGGGTCGTCCAGGTTTGAGGACATGGTTTCGCAACCTGGAGCAGCCAGGTATGAACATTTTACGAAAGACAAAATGCCTCAGAATAATAACACAAAACGGCCGTGATCGGACGTTTTACTGTTGTGACGCTATTGAAGAGGAGATTGGGGCACTTATGAATCTATCCCGACTGCTGTGGGGATAGTCAACATTAATCGCCGTGGAAAAAAATGTGCTTGTAAAATGTCCCTGGAAACTAATAAAAGTAGGCAGGTCTTACAAGGCCTCATGATCGCAAACATTGCATTCAAGTCACAGTTTAGAACTAATCAAAGCAATTGCACATCATAAAAATAGACTAATTACTCATACAGGTAGAATGAAAGCTATTCTCTGATACGGTTTCTGTTATTGTCCAGATTATGCATACTCTAAATCCCTTCAGGTATAATTTGATTCGTTTGCACTTTTCATATGGTTTGCTAGTGGTCATCAAGTTTTCAAGTTTACCAGTTTTTTTACATAATATCTAAACCTAACATACATTAAAATAGTTTTTAAACACACACACACATACACACACACACACACACACACACACACACACAAAGGCACGTTTATTTCCAACGTTAAACATAGGGGTTATATTTGAATGCTTATGTCGGAAAGCATTCACACGAGAGGGCAATACCTTTACAATGGATGAGAATGGGCTTTTAGAGATCATTTATAAGACCTACTAAGAAACAAATCGGCTCTGTGGCTAAGTCGATGCGAAGGCTTTGTAATGCCGGGATGCCGGGTTCGATTTCAGCTGCGGGCCATGCGCTTTGCGCTGGTTTCGACAGTGGTATCAAGAAAGCCGACCGTCCAGGGGCAATGGCAAACTACTGGACGTTTATTTGCCTAGTAAAACCACACAACAGCCAGGGACAGTTGGGGTTGGTTCTGCAACGTCCTGTAAAGGATACGCAACTAATCTAACTAAGAAACATTGACAGATTGAATTAACAGTGTTGTCAGCAGAACAGGGAGTACTGCACTGGGATAAAAAAAAAAAAAAAAAACTGAAATGAATAAAGACAATAAATAAGGAAATAAAAATAAAGACAATTTTGATAAAACAATTAAATCTTTCGCCAAAGGAGTCTGTAATGCTGACAAGACAGCCAAACTGGCCACCAACGTGTAGAGAGGCTTGAATCACTTGATTATACTCATATTAGGAGCCTATCACAGATTTGTCTGCCCAGGATATGTTGGTTTGCGGGGTAATGAGCGTACTGATGGGTTGGCTGCTCTCACACATCTAGATGTTGGCGGGTTCTGCACCACTTGGTAGTGAACAGATATATGACAAGCTGGATGTTGTGAGGGTCATTTGACAGCGAGTGAACAGTGCCGAGGCACAGATTAATCATTACGGTCTGCAGATACTGACACAAGGAGATCTGGCTGACGCTCGATACTCAGGGGAAGGGCGAGACGGATATACAATCAGACAGTTACTGGTACCATCAAAATTGTAACTCTTCACTTGCTAGTGAAGTTGGGAACGGATCTTTTATGGGGGTGTGGTGTAGATTCCTTTTTCAAAATTTCAACATTCAACAAACTTAGGTATGAACTTCGTGATAAAGAGGAGTTGTTTAATGGTGTGCAGGATCAATTGGACATTATGATAGAACATAAAGAATATCAATGCATTGAAACTTATCACAGACATCAGAAGGAAACAGTCATCATTTTTCGGCCATGTTATGAGAAGAGGGAAAATAGAACATGTTGTGACCACTGGAAAGATCTGTGGAAGGAGGGATAGAGGAAGACAACGAGAGAAGATGCTTGCCAGTCTTGTTGCATGGCATGGAGGTGTGTCGGCACACGAACTGATACATGCTGCAGGAGCGCAGATTATGGAGAGGTATGATCGCCCACGCCAGTCGGCAAGGCACCGGATGATGATGATGATTTTTGCATACCTTTGTTACTTTACTTAACAGAACATTATCAGCTGCAAAGTCCAGATCTTTCAGTTGTCTCTTCTCTACCCAAGCAATGCCCAATTCACATGATAACTACAACAACAGATTTCTCTCTTTCCGAATAGGCTGGATTGATTACAAGAAGGAATAGTTAATTGTCTGTTCAAGTAAAGGTGCTTATTGATGAGAATTGGGAGGAGGAGAAACAACGAAGATGAGGAGGACAAGGGTTTTGGTAAAAAGGATGTGCACAAGGAGTGCAGAAACTGAAAGGACATAGTTACTGATGTTTGCTGTCACTTGAGAAGTTAGAGATGGCTGTTTAAGCAGTGACTGCAATGGGATAGGGAGGAGCGAAGAGAGGTGCTTCACTCAAATCGACTTGATCGTGCTTGTTTATATATATATATATATATATATATATATATATATATATATATATATATATATATATATGTATGTGGGTGCGTATGAGAGTCTGAGTGTTTTGGTTTGTGTGTGTGTGTGTGTGTGTGTGAGTATATACACATATTATATATATATATATATATATATATATATATATATATATATATATATATATATATGTATGGGTGCGTATGAGTGTCTGTGTTTTGGTCTGTGTGTGTGTGTGTGTGAGTATATACACATATTATATATATATATATATATATATATATATATATATATATATGTGTGGGTGCGTATGAGTGTCTGTGTGTTTTGGTTTGTGTGTGTGTGTGTGAGTATATACACATATTATATGTATATATATATATATATATATATATATATATATATATATATATATATATATATATATATGAACGTAAAATTGCATAGAAAAACTACATCAGCCAAAAAAAAAATGCTGTGGTTGGTTCTGCAACGTCCTAATAAGGATACGCAATAAACTATTTAAAATATATAGCATATGTGTGTGAGTATGTGTGTGTGTATGTATCTGGGTGCGTATGTGTGTGTGTGTTTGTGGTTTTTTTTTTAAATACATACATGCATACTGGTTACAACAAAAACATGCAAACATTTTTTTTTAGAATACAAAAACACTGAATGCATAAATCCAATTTAACATAACAAGCAGAATAGAAACGTTAAGCCTGTAATTGAAACACAAATTTGTTAACTAACATGAATTCGCTGATAAATGTTGCCTGGTTTATCTGCCCCTAGTGTGATTATCTCCCCCATGAGCCTGTTTAGAAACACATCCTATACAAAGCTAGCCTTCTTGTTTACGTTGTTAGCCAGAGCTTCCCAAACAGTGACCGGAAGGCCTGTGCAAGTTTTACACAGGTTCAAGTGTGTTGAAGATATATTTTTGGAATATTCACGTTGAATCAGGTGCTGTGTTCACAATGAATACTGCTGCAGTCAATTTTCAAAATTATGTATATCATTCCTGTTGTGAATTCTGTAAACTGGTTGTTTGTAAGAATCGTGTTATTATTCTTTAACAGTCTGTATCAATGTATCCCTCTTGCTGGGTTCATCATCATCATGTGCCCTGCCTACTGGCGTAGGCGCTCATGCGTGTCTACAGATCACGATCTCTAGTTGCCTGGAATAGCTCTCTTGGTGATATCCCTCCATGCCATCGTTTCAGCCTATTTAGCATCGTCTCTCTTGGTCTGCCTGTACCCTTTTTTCCACTGATCCATCCAGCTGTCACGATTTTCTCAAATGTCTCTCTTGCCATTATGTGGCCAAGGAACATTGTTTGTCTCTTTCTTATTGTTGCATTTAGAGCTTTTTTTTTTTAGCTACTTTCATTACCTTCCTTCAAACAATCGTTGTTAGTTACTCTAGCCGCCCAAGATATTCGTAACATTCGTCTCAGAAACCGCATCTTTGTTGCTTCAAAATTCTTTATAATCTTTGTTCACTGACATTCCAAGATTCGCTGCCATACAGTAGAACAGGTTCTATATAACATTTTAGCACCATCTTTCTGACATTGCTTTGTTATCATAATTTACACTCTCAAGGAACTTTTGTGTGTGTGTTGGTAACAGTCGAGTCAGAGATGTATATGGCATACTTCATGTTATTTTGTTTTAATGTCAGTAATTGACTCATCAGTTACAGCTCTTCCAAAGCGGGTGCAATTTGTTTTAAATAGTATACGACATAATCTTCTGCATCCATAAGCCCAAAACGTATCTGTTTTTAACAAAAATATGATTGTACTGCCACCACCACCACTACTACTTCTACTTCTACTACTACTACTACTACTACTACTACTACTACTACTACTACTACTACTACTACTACTACTACTACTACTACTACTACTACTACTACTACTACTACTACTACTACTACTACTACTACTACTACTAATAATAATAATAATAATAATACTAATAATAATAATAATAATAATAATAATAATAATAATAATAATAATAATACTAATACTACTAATTACAGTAATCTGTCGTCCACAAGTGGAATGCAATTTTTAGTTATTCTGAAACCCCGCCCTGGCCTTTGCCGGGAGCCCTAAATATAGACGGGCCTTAAATATGGCCTAACAGCTGAACGGAGGATTCCAGGACCTCTCTACGGGTGATTCTTATTTTCATAGTGGCACATTGTGTCACCGGGTGCTAATCGCTTGTGTGAAGTCCTGGTGGGATACAACTTACATACCTACCTACCTACCTACTACTACTACTACTACTACTACTACTACTATTACTACTACAACAACTACTACTATTACTACTACTACATACTTGTAGTAGTAGTAGTAGTAGTAGTTGTGGCTATGGTGGTAGTAGAAGGAGCAGGAGGATGAAGCGGAGGGACAGCAGCTATGGTTGATGTGGTAGGAGTAGTATTAGTATTCAGTTAATTACTTATCCTTACAATAAGAACTCACGCACACGTGACATCATTCTATACACAGATGAGACTTAGTGTCAGGTAAGTAGTGCTGGTGGCATTTTATTGCAAAGATAAATCCATTCTTTTTGAAAACAGAAAGCCTCGCGTATAAAGTCACATCCAGTATGAGAATGAAGATGGAGGCAGTAACGACCGCTTTCCAATGGCTGAAGATTACCACAGGTTACTATGATGTCACAGAACATTTCGGAAAATTTAAACTGGCATCCTACGCGTAGATTGGCTTGCGTCACTAGACAAGACTTAGATCGGAAGCATGTCTTGGAATTTCTGTATATGGCATTCAGGGGTGCAGGGCAATGAGCAGGTTGACAGACTGGCTGTTCCCGTTCATCTGGGTGGCGAGCTACTTTATAAAAAAGCGGACGGAATGAAGGCCCTCTGGAATCGAAATGACACTGTAAAAGAGCATACAGAAAATCCATATATTGAAAGACTAAACTGTGTTGACTACAGGGGTTGGAAGATATTCAACAATGGGAGCAAACGTAGGGGTTTTTTACATTTCTTTTTTTTTTTTTTCTGGCTCCTAAATAAGGAGGGGCAGTAGAGAGTAGGAATGTCCGGCGGTCAGTGACATCAACTCTTGATTCATCCATTCATACCTGACGCTGCAGAACTAACTATTGCTTATTAAACAGTCGACACTCGATCACCAATCGAAATCGACACAAGACGCTCTGCTGCTAAGTCATCCGCAACTGAAATCGAACAGGGTATCTTAGAATTACGAAATGTGTTCGCAAAGCGTCAGCGTCAGACACCGACAGTGTAGTAGTATGGTTTTGAAACGGCCAGGGGAAGGATTTTTTTTTTAGTTGCGTTTTTTTTTACTGGACGTTGCAGAACCAACCCCATCATGTTTAGTTTTTTATGGTTTTTCTATGCAAATTTACGTCCAGTAGTTTTTCATTGCTCCCTGGACGGTCTGGCTCTCGAAACCAAGGCGAAGCTAGGATCGAACCTGGCACCCCGACATTACGAAGCGTGTTGGCAACGCTTAAGCCACCGACGCCGACAGGATTAAGTATGCGTTATTTCAGTGAAATTTGACTCACGAGGTGAACTGACGGCCCATGTCAGAAAGAGACAATCTACATTCTTTGGTTATATGCTGAGAAGGAGACAATTAAAATATATCGTGACAATGGGAATGTTGGAAGAGAAAAAAAAATGTAGAGAAAGAGGAAAGAGATGATAGCCAGTTTGACATTAGAAGATCAAGTATTTCAGAATTGATTGAAAGTACAGAAGACTGAAGGTTGTGAATGGACACGAAAACAACGCAACGCGGCAAGGACTACAACAAGGAAAAAAACCAGAACATAGGAAAAGTTTTATGAGTTGAGTCAAGAATTGACATCACCGCACTCAGGGCAATAACATGTCCTCATCTTCAGCAGCCAGCGCAGAGTTCCAGTACTGATGGTACCAGTCACAATCTGGTTATATATCCGCGTTGCCTTTTCTCTCAGTGTGTTGAGCCGGCCAGACCCTCTGGTTATACCCAGCTGTCCTATTCTCTAAAAATATTGTTTTCTCTACTGATTCCGTTGCTTGTTACCAAAGGGCCTTGATCACATCTGCCTTGTCATGTATCAATTCACCACCTAGTGTTGCAGATCCAGCCAATCTGTCTGCCTGTTCATTACCCACCACGCCGGCATGGCCTTGAGAAGATATCCAAAGAATGCTAAACTTGTATCTATAATATACTGGTTATCGCTAGACAGAGAGCTGCCGTGGTGTAGCTTCTAGATGCTCGCCTGCCGATAGAATATAGTGGGTTCAGATCCTGACGGAGCAAAACTTGTGTTGAACATTATCTTGGCTCCCAGGCGCACCCAGCCTTAAACGGGCACCAGATACAGTGGTGGGAAGTAAAGGCAGCTATTGTGATGTCGATCAAATGACC
>CAJHNH020000985.1:57656-62656 GCA_905116865.2 Candidula unifasciata | reverse complement strand
TGATAACAATTAAATACACAATATAACATGCATAAATTAGACGACCAGCACAGACACCAGCCAGAGATTTCGATTTCACTTGACTTGATTCTAGAACCGACATCACGGCACTCGTCGCATTTTCATAAGCGCTTCGATCCCATCCTCAGCAGCCAGCGCAGAGTTTCAATATCAATGGTACCAGTAGCAATCTAATTATATTTCCACTTTGCTTTTCCTCTGCGCGTCGAGTGTCGGCCAGATCCCCTTGTCGCTCCTCGCTGAATCACTCTCTCGAGACTGTGATGATGAATTTGCTATTCTAAATTGTGCAGGCGCTCCTACTATACGGTTTGTTAAGGAACATCATAGCGAATCGGACAAGAATGTCCGGGTAGCACCAACCACATAGCATCCTCGAGGACATGTGCTGAGCACAGATGATCAAAGGGACATCACGTCATGCATAGAACAACAGCGTCAAGAATAACCTTACAGATATGATCACAAACTCTCACAATGCGTAGACCCCGTGTTTCTTCCGGAGCCCTATTACATGGAAAACAAGAATAGACAAACTGCCTACCCAAAAGCATGTCGTAAGAGTCGACTAATTGGGAGCTTCCTTCGAAGTCAGTGTGCATCTGCCTGAGAAGCAAGGAACCAACAGTCTACACACTAATGTGTCAGATCCGTCAAACGGATGCACACGTAACCCTCAGGTTCTTAAACAGAAGTGGACGAACATCCAGAACTTTTTACCAGAGTTTACAGCTCCTGAAAGCAAAGAAGAAGAGCACAAAACATTATAAAAGACTTGCAGAATTGTTTTGCACCAGTCTCAACACTTCGCCGAAGTAGCTTGTGAATAGAGGAAGCAAAATAAGGAGGAAGAAGAGAAGAAGAAAGATCAGAGTAATAGGAAACAGAACATACATAAAAAAAAAAAAAGAAGAACACGAAGGACAAGAAAAAGAGTAGGAAGAAGAAGAAGAGAAAACAAGAACAAGAACAAGACGAAGTACAGGCTTAAGCAAAATAAGAACCAGAAAAAAAAAGAGAGTAAGAACAGCAAAAAGATACACAAGAAAAGAAAGCAAAACGAAAAAAAAAGAAAATGAAGAAAAAGAATAACAGCAAGAAGAAGACAGAAAAAAACTGATAATGATGATGAACAAGAAAAATCACAAGAAGAACAACAAAATATAAAAGGAAATGTGAGAAAAAAGGACAGAGAGAACAAGGGAAAAACAGAAAGAACCACAAGAAGAACACAAACAAACAAGAAGATGACTTAGAACGGGAATGCGGAAGTAAAAAGAGAGAAGGATAAGGAAAAAACGGAGAATAAAGCGTGCTTTCAGTAATTATCCCTCCATCACGTGGTATTCTTGAATAGGTCTAAATAACCAATAGTCTAAAAACAAACGAAAATAACAGGGTGCAAGCAACACTCAGTACATAACAAGCAAACAATCGCTTATCTTTATTAGTCGAACATGCGTTGGCATCGATTTAAGACATGCAGCGAATACGACCATCTGCTCTGTATTGACATCGATTAGAGACATGGACATGACGAAACCTAAACGCTTTAGTTTCAAACACGCTTTATACAAGATCATTAACTAGTTTCAGGCGATGGATCTGTACTTTGATCGCATCTAAGGATAGAAATTATCGGTTTAATAGTGTGAGTTTACAGAGGAAGAAATCGTTATTCAGGCAACGTGTAAAGATTTCGTGTTTTTCACAGTGTCACGAGACTCGCTTTGTATCGATACGTGTAGATCGATGGATTGTAGGCGGGCGGGTTCTGCTTCCTGTCGGCGCCGAAAACATCTTTGAGACCTGTGTTTTAGTTCTAGAATGCAAACAAATAAGAAAACTTTGTATTTAAAAGGTCACAAACTGGGCACACAGGCCCGTCTTACATAAGGCCTTTCCATTCATTCATTGTTCAGACCAAAATTGTAAATTATCAAAAAAGATTTGTATATTTAAATGACAATGAACGCGGTATGAATATAGACGGTCAGAAACGGTAAAGCCAGATGTCTACTAAGATACAGATATGTGTGTCGGCGGCGGGACATGAATGCTACAACTATTAGTGTAGATTCATAAAGCAAAATACAACGGACTGTGTTGTGTGGACTGTGCAAATCATAAAGGGAATAAGATTGAACAAAAATAAAAATAACCGCAGAAAGGATGATGGCTGGGCATCAGAGGAAACAAGATTTAACTCTTTGAGTCCCAAGGATCGCATCATACGTTCATAGGTTGCTGCCTAGAAGCCCAATGAACGCATGATGCGCCGATTTTACATCTTTTTTGACTACCCCTTGGGCCTATGATGCTAAACCCTCTGGGACTCAAAGAGTTGACACAGAGCCCACCAAACACCTGTAATGGCATTATTGGTACTGAAATTCCATGGTTAAATGTTGGAAGACGTTTCCGAATGTATCTAGTCGCACTCGCCTTCGCCAAGGGCTGCGAGCCCCATGTCTCCTCATAGCACAACACTGCCCCCCCCCCCTCCCCTCCCCCACCCAAAAAAGCTTATTATTGCTTTTATTATTACACTTTTGCAGTGTAGGCAGATGGATGGATATTTGAGCCTGAGAATTTAGTGCTGCATGGTTAGTTCTGTCGCCACGGACTGTGCAGATGAGGATTTTATTTTTGCCCCCGACGGAACAAAAAATACCCATTCTTACCGAAGATTCAAACCTGGGTCTCCTGAATGACAGCCAGGCATAGTAAATGAGCGAAGAGTTACTCCTATTGTTACTCCCATTCTAAACTGTGCGTTAGATGAGGACTTGGAAGGGTCACATGTAAAACAGGTCTACGTGCCAAGCGTGTAATTCTTTAAACATACAATCCCTTTGCGCATATATATGGTTGGTAGTTTACAACTGAAATATTTCATCGCCAGACCAGCCCATATTGGTCACTTTCGCACACATTTCATTTTGCTCCAAAACTGTTCTGTATGGTCGGGGTTTCCTTGATTAGTGCCTGTTTGGCTCTCCTCCTGATGATGTTAATCCTTCAGACTAAACTACTTGATCGGGTAAGAAAACACTGAAATATATTCATTTATTTTCATGATGTTTTTTGTTTAACTCTTACTCCTCCGATTTTGGAACAGGCGAGGGTCCTAAAATATTTTGGGTAGTTTTTTTACACCAAATTTTGCCCGGACAGCGCCGCTTAGCTACTCTTTTTGATTTCAACTGCCAAGTGACTTTTTGCGTGCGCAACAGTACACACGGGCATCCGACCGCACTATCCCGAGACTAGGTTAATTACTAGAAGTCTACATTGTGACGAGCTGGTCTGGACAGCTGTTTCTGTCCTTTTAAAAAGTGCTTTGTTTAGATAATATTATTACCATAGTTCTAAACATTTTCCTATTGCTTTTAATTAGCATAATAACACTGGATTAATTAAGAAATTTCTTACCCCTTTCTTAATGCTTCATTGGAGCAAAATTATAATTAAAGAGTTGAAAGGTAATAAAGGCGAATGAGATGATTAGTCAAGGGGAACTGAAGAGTAACTTCCTCCTTTTTAAATACTTCCTGTTCCCTTTTCAATTCAGAAATTGACCGGTTCAGACTAAAGTTCTTAGTCCGCCTGTGGTCCAATTTTCTGTTTGAATTCCCTGCCAAGGGTGAGTTAAAAGAATAAGTTTAATTTGATGTATTGCTGCTTATTCCTCTGAATTATTTCCACAGGTTAAATTCTGAAATTTAATGCCCACATGGCTCAAAAACTATGATAAATTTCTTTATCCTTACTAACCACGTTTATGATCTAGTATGTACATGTATGCAAACATATTATCTATTTGATGATTGAATTAATGTTTATTTGCTACTAGAAACGTGAATTGGTATTTTTAATAATTATACTTATATTAATTAAGTGATAATTATGTCCTCATGTGAAATCTCAGCCAGTTTCTGTTTCCAGCTTAGACAATTAAAAATAGGAATGAAGTGTATATTCATTATACCTAATCCCTTCGAAGTTGATTTTACCTCATGGTGATATTAGCTTAATAAATCACTGTCTTGCTTTAATTTAGATTTAGTCCAGATAATTCTGAGACTAGTTTAAGAGCTTGGAAAGTGAATAACACAGTGAGGCTGAATTTAATATTCACACTGTCAGAGAAGAAGAAGCAGAAAAGAGATGTATGGCCCATGCTTGTAATTATTATTGTTGTAGATATATTTCCCTATTACTAGGAATACATTTCAGTTCTACAGCAGGTGGCCTTACAAATGTAATAATTATATTTCACCCCTCACCACTTCTAAACTCTGCTGAATAAGATGTTATCACACAGGTAGATTTAGATTTAAACTGGAGTGAGTGTTGTATATTTTATGTTAATACTGTGACAGATGGAAGGCCCATTGTCATCTATTATTGTATTTTGACATCTATCTCAGCACCCAGTATATTGATGGAGATATGTCAATCCCATTTATTTTCAAACAGTGCAAAGCACCTGTTATGAGTTTCTGGCCTTGGTAAACTCACTCCCTGCTTCTCATTCATTGTGATGTGAACCCATGTGGTTAAAATGAGAATATTGTGAAATATGACTGTGTATGTCTGTGTGTGTAAGCATGTTAACCCTTTAAAGGAGTACTAGTGTGCAGACATCAGAACAATTTACACTGAGGAATGTCCTTTCTTTTTGTGTGATGTAAACTCTTGTTCTTGAGAGCTTTCATGAAACTAGTTTCCTAAATATTTCCCCATCAGGATTATGGACCATGTTCTGTAAACATTCCCATTCTATACCAGTAGAATGTGAACACCTGTTTCTATTCTACTCCATATATATGTGTGTAGTGTCACAGTATAAAGACTGGAGGTATTGTTGTCTCCAGTTAGAACCTTCCTGACTGTTTTTATAAGGACTGTTCTATTGTTCTAGTTCCAAATTGTAGTCCAGGTGGGAGATCCATAAGTAGCTGCAGATGCCCGAT
>CAJHNH020000985.1:25000-53368 GCA_905116865.2 Candidula unifasciata | reverse complement strand
GCCTGATGTGTCACCGAGGCTTAGCTAGAAGCTGACCTAAAGCTACAGCTAAGATTTAACCTACCTTGTATAACAGGATTTTATATCCACAGCCATTTTGTTTATTATTTTGATATCCAATTATGAATAAATGTTAGTTTTAATGTTCCTACAGTTTTATGAAGTTTCATTTTAACTGTAAACATTGTCAGTGAACTTAAGAACATTTAAATATACAATCTTAATTACAGCAGGGAATAAGATGTGGGCAAACCCCGAATCCTCTCATTTAACCAGCAAGGCTGGGGTTACTATAAGACTTTATGATGACTCACTGTTTGTAATTCCCTCTGTAAAGTGCACATAGTGCATTCACTAGTGTAAAGCGAAGTTACCCGCAACAACATGAACAGCAACAATCTTAGCCCTCACCGGGACCCAAACCCGGGACCTTTAGCACTTGGGACGGACACCAAACCTCGAGACCACGCTGCCACTGATTCACACATATAATTCTCTTATATTCTTACACACACATACATACACATACATACACATACATAAACACACACACTCACTTACACAGCTACTCTAATACATACATAAATCTTTCATGTGCAAACACAATGCACACATTCTAACATATATTCACATACACCTGCACTCCCGCTAGATACTATGAAATACCTCTTTACACATACATAAATGCTCCATCATATACATTGCATCTTCTCTTATACTCCTAAACAAACTATTAGGTGAAGAAAAGACTATGGCGTTGGACAGGCAACTCGTTGAGAATTGTTGAGAACAATATAACTAGAATGCATTTGAAGTGGAAACCACAGGGATATACGGACTAAAAAGACAAGAAAAATGGAGCAAGAGAGTGCAGTTAAAAAAATGGAAAGGACATGGGGTGAGCTGCTTGCATTACAGAACTTTAGAACAACCTGGCGTGAGTTGGTTGATGACCTATACTCTGCTGGTGGATACAAGGAAGAAGAAGAGGGAAAACAAGAAGAAGAAGAAGAAGAAGAAGAAGAAGAAGAAGAAGAAGAAGAAGAAGAAGAAGAAGAAGAAGAAGAAGAAGAAGAAGAAGAAGAAGAAGAAGAAGAAGAAGAAGAAGAAGAAGAAGAAGAAGAAAAAGAAGAAGAAGAAGCAGAAGAAGAAGAAAAAGAAGAAAAAGAAGAAGAAGAAGAAGCAGAAGAAGAAGAAGAAGAAGAAGAAGAAGAAGAAGAAGAAGAAGAAGAAGAAAAAGAAGAAAAAGAAGAAGAAGAAGAAGAAGAAGAAGAAGAAGAAGAAGAAGAAGAAGAAGCAGCAGAAGAAGAAGAAGAAGAAGAAGAAGAAGAAGAAGAAGAAGAAGAAGAAGAAGAAGAAGAAGAAGAAAGAAGAAGAAGAGAAGAAGAAGAAGAAGAAGAAGAAGAAGAAGAAGAAGAAGAAGAAGAAGAAGAAGAAGAAGAAGAAGAAGAAGAAGAAGAAGAAGAAGAAGAAGAAGAAGAAGAAGAAGAAGAAGAAGAAGAAGAAGAAGAAGAAGAAGAAGAAGAAGAAGCAGAAGAAGAAGAAAGAAGAAGAAGAAGAAGAAGAAGAAAGAAGAAGAAGAAGAAAAGAAGAAAGAAGAAGAAGAAGAAGAAGAAGAAGAAGAAGAAGAAGAAGAAGAAGAAGAAGAAGAAGAAGAAGAAGAAGAAGAAGAAGAAGAAGAAGAAGAAGAAGAAAAGACATAAATTTCCTAGGTACTCATTCCTATCAACGTAGAAATTACGATAACTATCAACTTCTCACTCACCCTCAAAATGTCACTCACATCCATCAAGGCACTATTTTTTCACTCACTGCTGCCCACACACCCACGTAAACTCCGATATTACTAACAAACCCTACATTTACCTCTCCCACACACCAAAATACATGAAAGGTTGGGAAGCTTTGGCTTTGCCAAAGGCACAACGGATATTTATAACACCATCGTGTGCCATACACAAGTAGCAGAACAATTAGACAGCTATATTTAGTCAAACGAAGTTGTGAAATGTATCAATCATAAAACGATTTTGAGGCCCGTATAACAACAGCCCTGGGGCCGGTAAATTCATTCAGTTAATCAGGGGCTGTCTACACGATAAAGAGTGGCTGCAGTCGATCTCCAACACTCGTTCTCTGTTGTCGTGGTAGTACACTCTTTCGTCCATCATCTGATGGTTTTATCCCACTTGTATCGTTGTCTACCTCTTGATCTCTTGCTATTGACGTCTCCACCTACTATGATTTTTTTTTTAACATTGTATGCCTCAATCTTGCCGAAATATCCCAACTGGTTTTTTATATGGGAGGGGAGGAAGGGGAAAAGGGGGGGGGGGCAGGGGTGTTTAAAAAAAAATAATTTTCCTGCACATAAGTTTACAATTTTTTGCATAGACTGTCGTTCACATACATGTATTTACATACACTTACTTAAATTAAAAGACACACAGATACATTAAATGGTGCAGGCACACAATAGAGTGATTAAATGGTATAACAGGGCTACAGATATGGATCTTTAAAAAAAAAAGAATTGAAAAAACTCAACTAAATCAAAAGCGAAAGAAGAGACGCTGTCGTGGAATAGGTCGCATTTACCCCCCCCCCCCCCCTTTTTCCACCCCCTCTCCTCTTTCGCCTGGGGTGGGGGGGGGGGGGGGGGGCGCTGTCACACAAGGAGCGACTAAGGGGTGGGGGGGGGGGCCTGAGTTTGCATGGGGGTGGGGGCGTGAGTTAGGAAGGGGTGGGGCTCTGCCAACTACATTTTCTGTGTGTTTGTGGCTGAAAGCGCCACAGTCCTTAAAAGGAAGGGGTATAATTAAAAACAGAAATATTATTATTAGTAAGTGCTAATGACTGGCATATATATATATGTGTGTGTGTGTGTGTGTGTGTGTGTGTGTGTGTGTATAAACGCGAGCATCTGCTTGCGCGCGTGTGTTTTTGTGTGTGTGTGAGTGTGAAATAAAAAAAATTAATACTGAGGTAGGTTTTTTTTTTTTGGGGGGGGGGGGGAGGTGGGGGTGTAGGGGACGGGGGTTGTTAGATTAGCACTTTTACAGAATTTCTAATGTAGAAACGATGGGTCTAAGCCAAAAACGCCCTGGAAAGTATATCTGGAAGGTACATCTTGAAAGTATGTCCGGAAAGTGTGTCCAAAATTTATATCTGCAATGTATGTCCGGAAAATATGTCCGAAATGTATATCTGCAAAGTATGTCTCGAAAGTGTGTCCGGAGAGTTTGTTTGCAAACTCTGTCTCGAAAGAATGTTTGGAGAGCATGTCTGGAAAGCTTGTCACCATCATCTTCGATGTCAAGATAGGAGATATTGTAACCGACGTCTAAAAAGAAAAAAAAGTAACTTGGTGTAACTATGCAACACAGGACTAAGCTAACAAGGAAATGTAGACTGCGAAGTGGTGTCGATTTTAATACGATCAGATAACATCATAGGGTACCAGTTGTTCTACAGATAACTTGCTTAAATATATATTTCAACAGACCTCAAGACATCGATCGGCGACCAGGTCGTCCACTGGCTCGCCTGTAGACGACTTCGTCGATGCTCGGGACAGTGTTTGTGACTGTTTCCTTAGATTGGAGGCCTTTTCAGGGCTTTTGTGGGCATGCAATGTGAAGCTATTTTGTGTGGCGCACATAACCTAGTCACAATTATAACCTAAAGCTGCCCCTTCAGAGATGCTAAATGAACACGCCGATGTTTTTCTTTTTTTTTTTTCTCCAGAAACATGGATGGATGAAACCAAACTCATATTAAGAAGTTTTCTTTAACCTGCTGCCCCCGAGGGCTGCTTAAGAATTCTTCTCTACTTATGTCACGAGGTGGATCAGGGAGCTGTTAGCTTCCAGTCTGTAGGACTAACACGTGAAGGACTTCTTACTTGTGAGGAACGACTTTCTCAGGCATGTTAGTAAATACAAACTAAACGGAGACATCGATTGAATGTCATTGCAGCGCTTCGTATATCGGAAACAATGCTCCAGCCACTTATTTCCGATTTTCTAAACTCTAAAGCAGCAGCGTTGTCACATTCGCTGATTTTGCCATTTTTTTTCCCACATCGGATCTAAAATATATACAGCTAACTACGTTTCGTGTGTGCGCGCGCGCGTGTGTGTGTTTGTGTGTGTGTGTGTGTGAGTGTGCGTGTGTGTTTGTGTGTGTGTGCGTGTGTGTCCATGTTTAGCTAGCTGTCAGGTGGGCCGAGAAACAATTTCTATTGTTTTGGTGGGCTGTGGGTGTCAAGAAACACTGGTGTAAAGGGACTATTGTTGATCACATCTAGTACCAGTGTTTATGAGAGCCGCTGTGATGTAGCGGCTAGATCAGGGGTGCCCATACTCTTGGGCTTACAATCTCCTTTTCAATGAAAAACATTGCGCAGCATCCTCTCTCCCTTGGGATATCATCACTATGTGACTTGTCAATGAGCACAGGCGGATATAATTCACCATCCCACAGGGTCAGTGGAATCACCAATGAGGTCAATACTCACAAAATGCCATATAGATTTGGCGAAGCTATCTCCTTGCTTTTCTTGAAGGACCGAATGTAAGACGGGCCTGCGTGCCCAATTTGTGACCCTTTGAAAATAATGTTCGTTCTTTCGGTCGTTCTCTTGTCCAATGTCATTTATTCTGGCCAGTCTATCACCAAGTTATCGAGTCCATTTCTAGCCTTAAAATGTCATCATCATCATCATCAGGTGCCTTGCGACTGGCGTGGGCGATCATGCCTCTCCCTAATCTGCGATCTCCTGCAGTATGTATCAGTTCGTGTGCCGACACACCTCCATGCCATGCAACAAGACTGTCAAGCATCTTCTCTCGTTGTCTTCCTTGAAATATACATTCTGTAATCGAACAGACTAAATAATGCAGTAAATAAAGTGTTACCAGATCTCTTCTCTCTCTTAACGGTTCTCGTGGTTTTTTTCTTAAAGTTCTCTCTTCAGTTTAACTTAATTCGAGTAGATTGTTTAGAGTTTCGTTGTGTGTATGTGTATGTGTGTTGTAAACCTATAAGACACATCACGGGTAACCGTGGATAAGCTTTATTCCGTGTTGTCCATTTGTAAAGGCCGCGTTCAGACCATCAGTTGATCCACTGTTATACGACGGTCAGCACAAATGATATCAACTCATGAAATTGTTGTGGAGTAACCGCGACTGACAGATGACCAGTCCACGTTGTGTCAACCATTAAGGACTGGCCTACTTCAGCTGAGTCACAACGATTTACTCAGCGTCAGGCAGGGATAGCAGATCTCCATAAACATTCTTCAAACTTTCAAAGATGCGAATTGGGATCTTGCCTGAGATCTGAGAAATCCTATGATATTACTTTGCTTCACTATAATGCTATACAGTGCAGGAGAGGTTTGAACAGTGGATCAACTTTACTGCAGACGCGTAGTAACCTAACCCATTAGTGCTCCGTTCTTCTTCTAATTCAAGTCAGAGTCTAAAGTAGCTCAGCGCAGTGTACGAGCTCTGTTGCACTGGCGAGTATCCTGAAATATTTTGGATACATTTTCAACTCCAAATTTTTGAGCGTAACATTAAAGAGAGATAATCTATGAAAACAAAAAAGTCGAAGTTGGTAACGGTTATTGTTCTTGAATTAGGCTGATTAACTTCTATCCTCGCTCTTAAAAGTGTAGATGCAAGGTTACAGTTTACAGCTAGGCTCCTAAGCCTTAATATTAGATTTTAGCAATTTTCTATTTAGTTTTCCTTGAAAACATGTTTTTTTAGAGGACGATAAATCTGCATATTTTTTAGTCCAAAAATTGCGACCTATCTGGTTCAGCCAGACTGAATAAAACTTCGTCCCTTGCCCAGCCCCTAGCTTTATGACATTTCACCCACACCCCTTCCCCACAAGCCAAGGTAGTTCTTACGCCCCAACCTGTGCTAACCGGATACCTGGATGCCTTTTGTGTGTTCTCTGCGGTTAGCCGGAACCAGAGATCAGGACATTCCCTTATCCTGACAATCTAAAACATCACAAAACAATGTGTAAAGCCTGGGCTAACTACCAAATTAATATCCTAAGAGAATATCTGAAATCGACTGCGAAACGAAAACTTAATAACTATGACAAACATTTTCCCAAACACCTGCAAATAACAGAAGATGTCAAAATCTGTCGCCTTCTTATGGGACATTGCAGATCTTAATAAGCGTTCAAATAAATTTGATTTGAACCAAACAGTTCATACTAGCATTGGCATGGTCAATTAACCACAGAACATGACAATCAAGACTATCCTCTTCTCCTGAGAGCTGCTAAACAGCTCTTAACTGCGAATGATGCAGCAGCCGACAAAGACACAAATGACAACGGATAATAAGCAAATAGTCTATATCTTCACGAGCAGAGACTGGCGAGAATTCGAAAAAAAAAAAAAAAATCTTTCAAAAGTTGAAAAACTGAAATTAAAAATTGAAAAAAAAAAAAAAAAATTAATTAAATCGTCCCAAAACACATATGTTTAAAACCTTAGCTCCAATATCGGACACACTTTTTTTTGGTTGGGAGCCCTAATTTAAACTAACGATTGAACAGGGTTTCTCAATTTATGTCATCTGCGTTTATCGCTAGTGTCCATTACTAGTGGGGTTAAACGGCAGTCAGTCAGCCAAAATACATTGCTCGTATTACATTATCTAGCAACTTTTGAAAGACACAATACGGGCTACAAATCAAATATATGTTAACAAGTTTGGAACCGTCTTCTGTCATCTAGTTAAAGACAGTCAGAAGGACCGCTTTAATAGTTAGTGTGTATTTTTCTATGAAGATTTCCATGCTAGAGCGGAAACGTGTATTCCAAGGTTTCACTTGGAAGATGCATACAACTAGTGCCCTTTGAAAACCTCATACACTAGCTCCTAGATTAGCACTATTTTCGCCACACGCATTACTTCGATAGCAGCAGCAACATCCTCCAGATACAAGGTGTCTCTACGTGAGGAAGATGGAAACACATCGCTCTATAAATGAAAACTGCAAAAAAAAAAAAAAAATAAACAAAGGCAGCATGTGTAATTGCAGACTCACAATACAGAAAACATGCATCCACATATACGGACACAGTTTATCATTCAATAAAAGATGTGAAAAATGCAATCACTTCTGACACTGAAGATCTTCCATGCCGTGAAGTCAAACTGTCCAGCATCTTGTCTCTGGGTCTACGCCTATCTCTTGTCTCCTCCAACATATCCACTGTTAGCATGCAGTCCAGTGATCAACTTCTCAGACATGATCAAATATTGTCGATTTTTTCATCCTTATTTGACTTAAATGGTTGGGTCATATTGAAAGAATGTCAGATGACAGAGAAGTAAAATCTTTATATACCAGGAGATAATTGGTCGTAGACCACGAGGGAGACAAAGAAGACGTAGAGATAATTTCCAGACAGACCTGCAAGCACTTTATGTTACCGCCTGGAAATAGAAGGCCAATTAGAGAGGTGAATGGGGGCAGGTGATATCTGCAGCGATGAACCTCACGGGTTCGGAATGCTGAAGACGAAGAAGAAGATTTTGCGAAATCAGTTTTCGTCATGAGCCAGTTTCTTTGAAGAAATCATTATTTTTATTTTCATGTGTCCAGGATGTTCTCCTTTTTCGTCTTTAAAACAACTTCTCCACCGCTTCAAAAAACTGTGTCAGTAATTGCCCATGATTTACTTCCGCTTATCAGGATATAGTTTGAAAAGCTATTGATAATTCTCTTTCTCACCTTGATTGGCGAAGAGAGACTACAGAATATTCTACATTTTTCGAAATGCTGCCTTTGCTTCAATTATTGCACACTTAACCATTCCAATATTTTCCCCCTTTATCTTTGTTGTCAGTGTACTCAAGTATTTAATTAGATGTATTTCCTAGCTTGAGAACTGTCCAGTTTACTTTAATGTTGCATTTATTTTTCTGTGTAAAAAACGACCCTTATTTTGACCTAGTTACAAATAAGCCCATAATTTATTGCAGTTGTATTTCTCTTTCAGCGATCAAAACTATATTGTAAGCGTCTAGCACGCTGTTCACAAAATGTTCACCAACCGATTTTCAGGGAATACCATGTGTGGATCTTATTATCATTTCACTATTTAAATTAAATTAAATTGAGCGACATTTCACATCCCTGACTAACACCTTGTTTAATGTTTTGAAAAGTTCCAACTTGGAGGTCAGTTCTTATGACTGCTTCTTATGAATAATATTGTAAATATTTAATTGACCCCTGACAGATTAAAAATAAACCCACCCCTGGACTAAGCAATGATAGCAGAGATAGCGGCATATCCCTGAGTTTTGCAGTCAGATAAGTAACTTTTAATTCACATTAGGTGAGGCCGGTTTACCAGTACCCTTTGACGTATCCATTACTTCCAAATACAATTCTTAGACAGTCTCTCTCTCTCTCTCTCTCTCTCTCTCTCTCTCTCTCTCTCTCTCTCTCTCTCTCTCTCTGTCTCTATCTATCTATCTATCTATTTATCTATCTATCTATCTATCTATCTATCTATCTATCTATCTATCTATCTATCTATCTATCTATCTATCTATCTATCTATCTATCTATCTATCTATCTATCTATCTATCTATCTATCTATCTATCTATCTATCTATCTATCTATCTATCTATCTATCTATCTATCTATCTATCTATCTATGTATCTATCTATCTATCTATCTATCTATCTATCTATCTATCTATCTATCTATCTATCTATCTATCTATCTATCTATCTATCTATCTATCTATCTATCTATCTATCTATCTATCTATCTATCTATCTATCTATCTATCTATCTATCTATCTATCTATCTATCTATCTATCTATCTATCTATCTATCTATCTATCTATCTATCTATCTATCTATCTATCTATCTATCTATCTATCTATCTATCTACCTACCTACCTATCTACCTACCTACCTACCTACCTACCTACCTACCTACCTACCTACCTACCTACCTACCTACCTACCTACCTACCTACCTACCTACCTACCTACCTACCTACCTACCTACCTACCTACCTACCTACCTACCTACCTACCTACCTACCTACCTACCTACCTACCTACCTACCTACCTACCTACCTACCTACCTACCTACCTACCTACCTACCTACCTACCTACCTACCTACCTACCTACCTACCTATCTATCTATCTATCTATCTATCTATCTATCTATCTATCTATCTATCTATCTATCTATCTATCTATCTATCTATCTATCTATCTATCTATCTATCTATCTATCCATCTATCTATCTATCTATCTATCTATCTATCTATCTATCTATCTATCTATCTATCTATCTATCTATCTATCTATCTATCTATCTATCTATCTATCTATCTATCTATCTATCTATCTATCTATCTATCTATCTATCTATCTATCTATCTATCTATCTATCTATCTATCTATCTATCTATCTATCTATCTATCTATCCATCTATCCATCTGTCTGTCTGTCTGTCAGTCAGTCTGTCTGTCTGTATGTCTGTCTGTCTGTTTGTCTGTCTGTCTGTCTGTGCTTGTTTTCATGGATTGTCTTTGATCCGAGTGCGTCAGTCTCCCTCGTTTTGCCCTTTTCTATTCGTATGAAAAATATTTACCTTTTCCAGAGCAGCATGGTCGATTTACGAATCTGACACTTAAAGCAAGAATAAACCAGACAAGAAAATAACAAAGAAAACAGAACAACGTACACATTACAAGTTAACTTAGCCATTTTGTATTTTATAATTATTATTATTATTTTTTTAAATTTTTGTCTCAACCTACTTTTCGTAATAGGTTAGGTCGCCATGATTATTTGTATAAATACACTGCTTACATGAAGGAAAACATTTGGGACAAAAAAGAGTGGTCAAGGCAACATAACATCATCCTTCAGCTAAACGCTAAACAAAAACAAAAAACAAGAGGGGGGAACAAGATAATGAAATAGTACTCTTTTTATCATGATTTCTCGAAAGTCGTAATATAATAACATATGTGGAGCATGTCTGAAAAACCAGACAGATTTAAATATACAGACATACACCCAAAAAACACAGTCCTTCTCTCTCTCTCTCTCTCTCTCTCTCTCTCTCTCTCTCTCTCTCTCTCTCTCTCTCTCTCTCTCTCTCTCTCTCTCTCTCTCTCTCTCTCTCTCTCTCTCCGTCTCTATTAAAATAGTTATACATCAACGATCTCTAGCACAATCAGTTTGTTACATGTTTATACCTGTAATATCTGTTATCTGAAATGCATTTGATGTTCCTATTTATGTAATTACTGTCTGAATGTACGGATGTGTAACAAGTCTTCATGCAGTAAATACTTATCAAGAGACTGTGGGTTTATAGCTGGAGACAACATGGGTTTTATCTCACTGGGGGAGATTAGAAATGTAATCGTTAGGGTTCATTGCAAATACCACGGTGAGCTGCTGTACTGTATAGGAAATTCAAATTAGGTAGTTCTGATTACTCTGATTGGATGACTTTGTTGTCATAGTTACAGGCAACCAGCTCTTGTTTGGGTTCACGTGATGTAGTTTCTTATGGAAAGTTCTTGATTTTCATCCAATTCATAACCTTGGTCTTGTCCGAGGACTTCAGTTTTGAGTAAAACATACGTTTTACAGATCTCCTTAATTTGTGTAAAGACTTATGGTTTTCCGCCTCTCAGGCACACAGTCTGACTTCGATAGAAGTGACAGTCCTATCTATGTTGGCCAAACGAGCGGTTTCGAGCCTGTTTCTATAATGAACACGTCGAGTTAGAGATTAGTCTTAACCTGTGGGACCACAAGTACGAGTGCACTGGCATCTGCTGTTTAACATCTCAGAATGGAACCAGGATATGCTGTGTTTTATTTTTAAACAGTGACAACACGTGATAGTTGTGGTAGTAGCGAAGACGTCACCACGAAACCCAATATTAAAATAAATCAATAATCGGAACTCAGTGTTCCGTATGATGCTGTGCATTGAGAGATTTTCTTTAATTTTAGCAAACAAAAAATCAATCTACCAGTTACATAATTTCTTTGACTCCTTTATTGTATAATCAAAAGAATAACATTATAACGAGGCGTGATAGAGTAAATGTTACGAGAATTATCCCTCTATTTCTCTCTCTCTCTGTCTGTCTCTCTCTCTCTCTCTCTCTCTCTCTCTCTCTCTCTCTCTCTCTCTCTCTCTCTCTCATTTTCTTTTCAACTCGTGATCTAATCTTTTTTTTCCCGTATCTGATCTATCGTTCGTTCATCCATTTCTCTTAACTCCCTTTCTCAACTCCCTGCCTCGCTCTCTATCCCACTCTTACACTCTAACACACACACACACACACTCTCTCTCTCTCTCTCTCTCTCTCTCTCTCTCTCATTTGCTAACTAACAGTGTCACTCTTACTAAGAAAAACGAATGGTGGCAAGTTTTCATATCCCACTTTTGATTCTATTAGGTCACTTAAACTACTTGCTTCCCGTGCCTGCATTCGTATTTTCCCAAATTCACTTTAAGATCGTCATCACCAGTTTAACAACTCCGACTGTAGTTATTTATTATAATATTCTTCTTATAGTGGTGGTGCTAGGAGTTGCCGTGACCTAGAGGCTAGACGCTCGCCTGTGGATCAGAATGTCGTGAGTTCGCTCCCTGGCAGAGCCGGACGTTTTTCACAAATGACCTTGACTCCCAGGTAGACCCCGCCTTGAGTGTGTACCAGGAGCAATCCTGGGAAGTAAAGGTGACCGGGGTGATGCTGACCACATCACCCATCTTGTGCCGATCCGTCTATAAAAATATAGGTCTAGCCCTATATGCCCTATACGCCTAAAGGCGTGGAAGAGGGTCCTTTACTTTACTTTATTCTAGTGGTGGTTCTCGATGTAACCTTGGTGTTTTGCTAGAAAACTCATCATCTTCGGCCAGCAACGCCGAAAGGGGAGGGGGCTTTAGGTCATAATAGGTTAAGTGCGCCATAAAAGATAGCTAAGCTTTGCACACCACCAAACCCTGAAAAGGACTCCTGCAGTGTTGGCGCGATCAAAGGAGACATTCTCAAATACTGTCTCGTCCGACGAAGAAGTCGACTACCTGTGAGACAATAGGCGATCCGATGTTGCCCCTATGGGTGCTCTGTTCACAACCTCTCTGAGGTTATCGGATTGTTTGTTTCTTTGTTTTAGTATCCAGAAGCCATGAGTTGTTAACCCTTAGGCTCGGTATTATGGATATCGCAACCTTTCGGCCTTGATTCCATTGTAAATACCGTAAATCTGGGAGAAATGTGGCTTGTCTGCCTACCCACGGGAGTGAGCCCGGACCACAGGGAGTTCGTCACCTGGTCTCCACGCAATCCGGTATAGCTAACCTCGCTAGAGAGCCGGGCTAGGTTATCGGATAACTTACGATTTGCCTTGTTGAATTAGCATCCAAGATTCAGCTTTTTGCTGGTGTATCATATAACAAGTACCGAAACATAGGACGTAACTCGCGGGCTGCAAAGTATGAATCTATCAACAGAGGACGTAAATCGAGGGCAGCAAAGTATGAATCTATCAACCGAGGACGTAAATCGAGGGCAGGAAAGTATGAATCTTTCAACAGAGGACTAAAATGAGGGCAGGAAAGCATGAATCTATCACCAGAGGACGTAAATCGAGGGCAGGAAAGTATGAATCTATCAACAGAGGACAAACTCGCGGGCTGCAACGTATGATTAAATCACTTTTACTCTTTTCAAATATGTTATTGCGTGTCCCTAACTTGACCTTGTTGGTTTTCGTCAACATCAGACCATCACGTCTGTTTCCTTGCTGTCATCTCCAGGGGCTGCAGTGTTTAAGACCATGGTGGATTCACCTTCAGAGATTCTAGAAGAATCTAGCGACACTGTTGTCTTCATAAATCTGACGGCTCCGCTTTTCGAGCTGTGTCCATTTCTGATTTCTTTGTCTGGAATTAAGTTCATGATGACCAGGGAATGATAGTCTCTTGCTCTTGGTGTATAAGGCTCTGGAGAGAAAAACATTTACATATAAAAACATTTGTCAGGCATCCATTTTAAATGTTTGTATACAGAAATGGTGGTCAATAAACTTGTTTGTACACCATCTGAAAGCCATAAATAGAGCAGATACATGTTGCAGGTAACAGTCAAGAGAAATGACTTCAGGACACTGCAGTTAAACTACATATGGCTCGGACTCTGTCCGCAGAACGGCTAGCCGTATGCAAAGATCGTCTCACAAAGCACCAACACCGTGGGAATGGCGATGATCACGTGGGTCTTGGTAAAAATCGCACACGAGAACAGAACAACAAAGGAGGGAAACAAACCCGGACCTTCAGGACGCGAGGCAAATGGCTTGACCATTAGGTCACGGCAATCGCTGAAAAAAAGATCGGAAATGGAGATAGCTAGGTCTGTGTAGCCGAATTTAGTCGATCACACTGTGCTGTTTCATGTCAACCGCTAGGATATTTTAAAATATCTCAAATGTGGAAAAAAACAACTACAAAAAAAAAAAAAACACTAGCTTCCCATGTGTGTTCTAGGGCCCATTTGGGAAAGTGGGGCGGGGAAAAGACACACTGTCTATTAACAAGAATGTAGTAAAAGGCGACTAGCCAGGTGGAGCGGCAAGTAGCCAGCTGTCTGTAAACAAATGAGCCGGATGTCCAGAAGTGGATGAACATAGCAGACATTTGGCAAGAGTTTTCATTCAGTGAACGTTAAGAAAAAGAATCAGATGAAGAACAGCTAAGTAATAGGCCTGTTTCACACCAGTAGCCCATCAAGCATATGACGATAGACAAAGTTTTATAGACTAGTAGTAATGAACTGTTTTGACTTCAAGAGTCCATATTTTCAGAATCAATCCCTTTAGCAGCGCCCCTCGGCCAACCGGACTCTCTGTCTCACACAATTCCCCGTGTGCATCTGGTTCCTCTTTGCTGGGATAACAAAAACAGACCCACTGCCACCCCAACAAGCATGTCGAAAGAGTCGACTAACTAAGAAAATCTTTTGAAGTCGAAGTTAATCTGCCTGAGAAACAAAGAATCAAAAGCACGCATGCAAATAAGCTAGAGGAACTTTTACGAATGCCGGTCCCAAATTATTCACTGTTAAAAAAAAAGCCCTTAAGAGGTCATATTGTCAAAGATATTGATAATATATTACATAACTTCATTTGACAAAATTCTCGAGGCTTTGGTAGTACTGTTGTGAGTAATCCGCCTGTCGCGCGGGTGACCGGTGTTCGATTCACCGCTAGCTGAGAATTTTTCATTAGTTCGTGAAAGGGTTATTGAAAAGTTGTGTTGGGGTTTACAGCTAGGCTGCGATATCTGACTTTTGCCACAACACGTCAGATTTAAGTAAAGTCCTAATTAGTCGCTTCTTACAACAGGCTTTATCGGTGAAAGTGTTCTTTTTTTCCGTCAAACATGTGGCCCTGGAACCGACAAGGCCAGTCGCAGGTAATGTAAACAATTGATAGAAAACTATTCGTCCTCACACTGCCTCAAATGATCAAAAACTATTCCTTCCCACCGCGGTTAGCTTAACGTCATAAACATTGCTATCCAGCGAGCAAAAACGGCGAAAGTGGAAACTGATGATGATGGCCTACATGTATTTACTACACAACCTTTTGAGGCTCTCTTAAAGAATCTTTTTAACAGTGAACAATTTGGGACCGTTAATCGGAAGAGTGCCGGTGATTAGAAGTAATTCTAACCTGCAATGTGAGACACAATCAGAGAATATCAAGTAAACAGGTATGTAAACAATTGCGCAATGACTATGGAATACAATTATATTTTTAAAAGTGGATTTATCTTAAATAGTCAGTTTGGTCTAAGCTACCGCCAATACATATGATGTTGTCAAACTTTGAATTAGTTTTTTTCCCCCTCTTTTTCTGGAGCGACCGTAAAGCTCCTATGAAGTTCACGCGTATCCGATGACTGACTGACTTTCTACGCACTAGGACATCACACAAGCGATAAACACCCGATGACACAAAGTGCCATCATGTGGATGAGGATCGCCGTGGAGAGGTTCCAGAAACCGCGTTCAGACAATTGGCCATATTAATGGCCTGCCTATATTGCGGCCCCTGGCAAAAGCCAGGGTAGGGCTTCAAATAACAAAAAATGTCATCCTAAAAAGGACGAAACTAGACGAATATTACGCGTATCTGACTGACTTTCTACCCTACTAGGAGATCACACAAGCGATAAACACCCGATGACCCAAAGTGCCACCATGTGGGTGAGGATCACGGTGGAGAGGTCCCAGAAACCGCGTTCACACAATTGGCCATATTTATGGCCTGCCTATATTGCGGCCCCTGGCAAAAGCCAGAGTGGGGCTTCAAATAACCAAAAATTACATCCTACAGAGGACGTAAGGATCATAAACGCGTATCTGATAGGGCTCTACCTGCAGTGGTTGGCAATCGCTGTTAGAAATCAATAGGCACAAGATGTGTGTTGTGCTCAATTTTATCTCGACCGTGATCACCTCTCATGACGTCTCCTGGTACATATATTAACGCTGGGTCGACCTGGGAGCAAAGACCAAGTTTGAGCGAATCTTTGATACTAATAATAATGACATGTATTGGCTATTTGTCAGCGTCTTTGGCTCAAGCGTTTCGATAGCGCTTTGTAATGCCGGGGTTGCAGGTTCGATCCCAGTTGCGGGCCTTGCGCCTTGCTTTGGTTTCGAAAGTGGTATCGAGAAGCCAACCGTCCAGAAAGCAATGGCAAACTACTGGACGTGAACCTGCCTAGGAAAACTACAACAGCCTAAAAATGCTGGGGTTGGTTCTGCAAAGTCCTGTAAAAGGATACGAAACTAACAACTGAAACATTGGCGATTTATCCTCTCCTGATCGCTGAGAGATTTTGGAAATGTGCCATGTTTGTCTGCAGATAACGGTGATGGCGAGTGGAGTTTTCCCCAAAAGAGACAGTGGCCGCATCCGCGAAAGTGGATACAGGACACGAAGATGCATTGGCTCTGAAAGCACACAGGGCTGGAGAAACGACTACAGAAAAATAGATTTTTACACTTGCAGTGAAGACAGCGATATTCTGTAAAGTACGTGCTGATTGACTGAAGGATAGATAAAGTCAGAAGACTGTTCTTCATAGAAAACAAGTCACACTTTTGAATAATGTTGTAGATTGCATCTATTATATTGATTTGTGAAAAGTGTAAAACCGTCGGTTTCTGCTTAGGATCCTACTGTTCTTTTGCAGGGTCCAAATATGCTGCCTTTTCAGCAGAAACCTGAGCTGTGACCTGATCTGTTATACCATGAATACAACTCAACCCACACCCATAAAACAGAACATTGTGGCGCGGTGATATTTGTCACAGGCGTGAGGGGAAGTTAAGTCCAACATGATGTGTATAAGGAGATACTCCGTACGTCACTCGGGCGTCAGTCCTGGTCCTGGTTGTACGGTCACAAAAGTCCAAAACCCACGGGCTACTCCCCGCTGACTTCCAGAGGGCGCAGCCCCTGTCGAGCGGGAGGCCTGATACGGTTGTGAGGTTAAGCAGGCATGTGCAGGACGTGACGATTCCTTGGGTGAGCCCAGAACCAGAGCGCCATGTGCCGGCTCTGCATGCATGGAAGCCTGCTTGGATGGCGGGGAATGCCCATGATCTGCCCCTGCCTTCCCTTGAGGGCTAACTGTTCCACAGGGGGCTGCCCCAAAGGGGTACTCCGAGGGCAATACCTGCGGAGAAGGAGACAAAGTGGACACCACACAAATCAGGCAACGTCTCGACCCACACAAAACAATGGCCACAGTCAACCTAGAAATAGGCCTGACGTCTTCCTTCGAAGTCAGACTACAGCTGCCCATGAGGCAGGGAAATGAAAAACGGTTGTACACGCAAAAATCAGGTCCAGGTGATAGCCAAAAGTCCAAGCGGACGATTAACCGGGACCTTCCACTGGAATTCACTGGCGGTGTTTTAAAAAAAAAAAAAAAAAAACAGAACGTTGTTATTAGTAGTATAGACTTTCTAGCTGTTGATGACTACAAGCTCCGTGAAGATTTTGTAACCGTCACGAGTGATCAAAGTGCTGTTGTATTTTTTTTTTAAAGATTGAACGGGGTATTTCAGGCTAACCCAGGCATAAAATTTCTGCAGAGGTCAGATGTGTCGACTGAAAAAAAAGCAAAAATTGCAGCCCTGTTGTTAGCGGGCACAACGCATCTACATCCTCGGAAGAACGTATAAGCAGAGGCAGAAGAAGAAGAAGAAGAAGAAGAAGAAGAAGAAGAAGAAGAAGAAGAAGAAGAAGAAGAAGAAGAAGAAGAAGAAGAAGAAGAAGAAGAAGAAGAAGAAGAAGAAGAAGAAGAAGAAGAAGAAGAAGAAGAAGAAGAAGAAGAAGAAACAGAAAAAAAAAGAAGGGGTTATCTCGTGTTTGCTCTGCAAATTTGCCATTCATGATGTGATTCTGACATTCTTTAATGTAATGAGACCTAAATGTAGCAGACGACAAGAACATGCAGATCGGAAGAAAGGAAGCAGTCAGTGCAACTAAAGGTCAACATCTCTGACTCATGATTTACAACTCAGTCTTATAAACTTCTTCAAGGCACTTTTTTGTAGCGTCTATAATGTGTTTCGAATCTCATGCCTTCTGTACAGATCAACACGGATTTGTGCATGTGGTCTTACATTATGTTAATAAGACCAGTCGTGTTTTTTGGCTGTGAAACTTGGATCACAACTAAAAGAGATGAAGCCTTATTACAGGTTTTCGGAAACAGAGTCTTAAGACGAATCTTTAAACCAATCAAAGATGCTAACAGCGGTGAATGGAGAATGAGAAGCAACAACAAAATTCATAATCTGTTTAAATCACCACCGACCACTGGCATCATAAGAGCTAATAGTCTGAAATGGTTGCGGCATATTGAAAGAATGTCAGATGACAGAGAAGTAAAATCTGTATTCACCAGGGAGATGAATGGTCGTAGACAACGAAGACGATGGAAAGATACTATCCAGATAGACCTGCAGACACTTGCTGTTACCAACAAGAAAGAGAAGGCTAAACAGAGGAATGAATGGAGGCGGGCGATGACTTGACTTTCTACACCACTAGGACATCACACAAGCGATAAACACCCGATGACACAAAGTGCCACCATGTGGATGAGGATCTCCGTGGAGAGGTCCCAGAAACCGCGTTCAGACAATTGGCCATATTTATGGCCTGCCTATATTGCGGCCCCTGGCAAAACCAGGGTAGGGCTTCAAATGACAAAAAAATTCGTCCTAAAAAAGACGAAACTAGAAAACTCAAAGCATTAAGTTATAATAGGCGGGCGATATCTGCTGCAATGAACCTCAAGGGATCGGAATGCTGAAGAAGAACAAGAAGAGGATCTTATATTACCCATATCCATATGATTGTATCATTAGCAATGACACAAGTGCTGCTTTCATCTTTGTTTGGCTAATATTATGTGGACCGCGAAAGATAAAATATACAGTACTTGACATAAGTGTGGAGATAGTTTGGATATCATTTCACATGTGCGGCCATGTGTGGTGATTATTTCGATAGCTATCTCCCAGTTTATGATAAATCCGCAATTCACAGGAGACGGTTGCTGTAGCTGTCCACCAGAGTGTATAACCCCTATGAAACGCGTGTAATTTTAAGTTTTGAAGAGTGCCCCTTTATCAGTTTACCCAAGATACCGTAAGCATGCACATTTCTTTGAATGAATATCTGTTTATCATTTACCGTAAAAATGCAAAATAAAAACTAGATGTGTTTTTGAAAATAACATCGCACGGGGAAAGTTTTAGAGGCTGCATGTCAAATGTCACAAGTTTACATGTCAAATGTCACAAATTACACTGAACGATTACTGTGGTACAGATTTTAGAACTTTCTGGAACTGACTATAGACGCTGGGCTGTGAATTAGAAAGTCACGAGTTTAGACCCAGCCTTAAAAGTGAACCAGGTACAGTTCAGTTCTGGAAAGTAAAGGCAGCTGTGTCATGATGACCATATCACTTTAAGTGTACGGAGTGGTCTATGAAATATAGGTCTAGCTTTGTATGTGCGATATAGGTCTAGCTCTGTATGTGCGATATAGGTCTAGCTCTGTATGTGCGATATAGGTCTAGCTCTGTATGAGCGATATAGGTCTAGCTCTGTATGTGCGATATAGGTCTAGCTCTGTATGTGCGATATAGGTCTAGCTCTGTATGAGCGATATAGGTCTAGCTCTGTATGTGCGATATAGGTCTAGCTCTGTATGTGCGATATAGGTCTAGCTCTGTATGTGCGATATAGGTCTAGCTCTGTATGTGCGATATAGGTCTAGCTCTGTATGTCTAGCTCTGTATGTGCGATATAGGTCTAGCTCTGTATGTGCGATATAGGTCTAGCTCTGTATGAGCGATATAGGTCTAGCTCTGTATGAGCGATATAGGTCTAGCTCTGTATGAGCGATATAGGTCTAGCTCTGTATGAGCGATATAGGTCTAGCTCTGTATGAGCGATATAGGTCTAGCTCTGTATGAGCGATATAGGTCTAGCTCTGTATGAGCGATATAGGTCCGATATATAGGTCTAGCTCTGTATGTGCGATATAGGTCTAGCTCTGTATGAGCGATATAGGTCTAGCTCTGTATGTGCGATATAGGTCTAGCTCTGTATGAGCGATATAGGTCTAGCTCTGTATGTGCGATATAGGTCTAGCTCTGTATGTGCGATATAGGTCTAGCTCTGTATGTGCGACACAACTGATGGCTTGGGATAGGGTATTTTACTTTACTTGTCACTGCTTTATTCTTTTAACAGGGTAACCAACGCCAACATCTTACACCCCATCCACGCACACACTTGAATGAAACACAAACGTACTGTTCAAGTTTGTAAGTCGTTTGGGAGCATCACTCTGAGACAGGAAGTAGGACGAGGTTCTGGATCCCTGCCGACGTGACCGTGTGTTCATTGCTCGGTTGGTTCGGAACCGTTTCCACTTCTTCCTGATCACGTTCTGAACCTGCCGATGAAAGATTACATGACTCATTATTATCGTCGCCACATCATCAACAGCTGGGCACAAAAGCCCTCGTTAGTCTGACACATGAAAAACAAACCGCCAGAAAGAAAGTGTGTATCCAATCTCTGTATTTTAGTACCGTATCTACTGGGCACGTTAGCCCTCGTTAGTCTGCCACATGAAAAACAAACCGCCAGAAAGAAAGTTTGTATTCAATCTCTGTATTTTAGTACCGTGTCTACTGGGCACGTTAGCCCTCGTTAGTCTGCCAAATAAAAAAACAAACCGCCAGAAAGAAAGTTTGTATCCAATCTCTGCATTTTAGTACCGTATCTACTGGGCACGTTAGCCCTCGTTAGTATGCCACAAGAAAAACAAACCACCAGAAAGAAAGTCTGTATCCAATCTCTGCATTTTATTGTTGTATCTACTGGGCACACATGCAGTACTCAGACTGTTTATCAAGTTCGGTCTCCCTAGTGGAGGCTACCTACACTGCAAAGCCAGTACTTACTAGATCTAGTGTTGATTGCACACTCAAAGACATTTGGATTATGTCTGGATTTCTTTTTATTCGCTTACTTTCTTTGCTTCTTTGTCTTTGTCTGAATCGGCCTCTCATCGTCTATTCATCATATCATTCATTACATAAACTCACTTAAAAAATAAATATATCAAAAATCATTAAAATGAACAACAGTCGAATCAGTAAGTATACTAAGTCATTACAAAATAAGTCAGTTAACTGAGTCACAAATCCCCATTATATAGAAGAGAAACAGTATCACTAGCAAATAATCTGGACGCAGTGTTAAGAAATATATATTTCTTGTTTGTTTTTCTGCACCCATGAATGTTTACACATGATGACTTCTGCCTCACGAAATGCATTATAAGATATAGCTGTTTGAGTGTTTAGGACGGTAATCATGAACGGCTATCTTTTTACTGTAAACGAAATTGTCAGTTTGCTGACGTAAAACCTTCTATAATAAACAGTAAATAAGTGGTAGCCTCTTACCTCTGAATTCATAAAGCAGTAGAGAACTGATACAAACACGCCCTGGAACAAAAAATGAAAAGACTACAAGGAATTATAAAAATATGTGGACACAAACAGTTAGGAGCACAATCTATTGTCAGGTACATTAAAATATTCTCGTTTTAAGCGTTATATATAATGAAGCACAAACACTGAATTAATTCTGCTTAAGCACACTTCACATAGTAGGTTTCATCATCATCATCAGTTCTCGTTATGCCTAGTGGCACATGAGGCTTCAGAGAGGACTTTCCATGCTTTCCTGTCCTGTGCAATCTTCAGTGCAGTTTCCCATGTCAAAGATGCCGCACTCAGGTCACTTTCCATCGTTCGTCTCCATGTTGTTTTTGGGCGACCCTGTTTTCTCTTTCCCTCTGGTGTCCATGTGAGAGCTGTTTTGGCAGGTATATCAGAAGTCATTCTCATAACGTGGCCAAACCATTTCCATCTTCTCTTGGTAATCATACAGTCTAAAGTTTCTTGGTTTGTGGCTTGAAGTAGTTTAGTGTTTGAGATTGTATCTGGCCAGAAAATTTTGATAATTCTACGTAGACATGTGTGGTGGAAGGTGGACAGCTTGTGTGCATCCTTTTTGGTCACTCTCCAGCATTCCGCTCCATAAAGAAGAACTGGCAAAATGATGCTCTTGTAGAGTCGGAGTTTCGTTCCTCTGCAGTAATTGTTGGATTTCCAGATTTGCCTCATCCTTCCAAAAGCAGCTCTAGCTTTGTTCAGAAGTGACTGTATGTCTTCCTATGTCCCTCCAAGTAGGGACACCACACTGCCAAGATATGTGAAATGTTCTACATTTTCAAGTGATTGGTTACTTATGGTCACTGGTTGTTGGTTTAGACTGTTTGTCATGATCTTAGTTTTCTTTGTATTTATTCTCAGTCCCACCATTTCTGCTGTGCAATGTAGTCTGTTACTTTTCTCTTGTATATGGTTATGTTTATGATATAGGAGTGGTATATCATCTGCAAAATCAAGGTCCTCAAGCATGGTGAATGGAGTCCATCGTATGCCTCTTAATGTCCTGTCTACTGTGTTCTTTAGTATCCAATCAATCACAAGGTTGAAGAGGAGAGATGACATAACACATCCCTGTCTTACACCCGTCTTTACTGGTAGAGATGTATTGTAATTTTTTATACTGCAGGAAAAGTCTTTATAGAAGAGAGCACTTATGTTGACTATTTTTTCAGGAATTCCATGTCTTAACATTTTCCACAGACCGTCTCTATGGACGCTGTCAAAAGCTTTCTCAAAGTCCACAAAATTAATATATATTTCTCTGCCATTCGTTGCATTGTTCTAAAATGTTACGTATGGCGAAGATGTGCTCAGTTGTTCCGTTGCCCTTTCTGAATCCTGCTTGTTCCACTCGTAGGCATTTATCTACTCCTTTTTCAAGCCGTATTATGATGATTTTACAAAATATTTTGCTTGGTTCTGAGAGTAGAGTAATTCCCCTCCAATTATTTCAGTCTGTAAAGTCTCCTTTTTTGGGGATTTTGAACTATTGTTCCCTCAGTCCAGTCATCGGGCAACACTTCCTTTTCCCAAATATCCCTGAACAATGGTTCTAGAATGCTAGCAGTTGTGTTGGGATCTACTTTGAGAAGTTCTGCTGGCAGTTCGTCTTTGCCTGGTGCTTTGTTGTTCTTTAAAGTGTGGATAGCTTTAAGGATTTCTTGTTTGCTTGGTGGTTCAGTAATAATGTCAATGTCCTGAGAGGCTGGCTGAATATCTGGGGGATTTTCAGGATCAGGTCTGTTCAAGAGGTCGGAGAAGTGTTTAGTCCACTGCACGTCTTGTTTTTGTTCTGTGGTGAGCAGTCTGCCTTTGTTATCTCTGATGGGTATGCTGTGATAATTGTTTCTGTTTCCGCAAATTTGCTGGGTAATTTTGTGTAGGGTTTGTAGATCATGTGCTTTAGCAACATTTTCTGCTGTTTCTGCAAGATTTTCCATAAATCTTCTCTTGTCAGCGCTGGCACTTTTCTTGGTCATTTTATTTAGTTCGCTATATTCTAACATTAGTTTGTCTTTCTGACGTTCTGATTTAGTGTGATTTATGAGGCTCTTTATTCTTTTTCGCTTGGCAATATAGTCCATGGTTTGACTATTTATCCATTCTTTGTGGTGTTGTTTCCTGGTTCCTAATATGTTATTGCTAGTTCATTTGTATGTTTCTTTGATCTGGTTCCATGTATCTTGAATGCTGATTGTAGTTGGAGTTTCTGGGTCACTTGATAGGGTTTGAAATCTATTCTTGAGTTCTACTATAAATTTAGTGGCAATGTCTTTTTCTCTTAAAAAGTTAACATTGTAACGTGCTGTCTTTGTCTTAACTTGCGTGTAAACTTGTTTGAGTTTAAGTCGTAATAGGTTTGGTTCACGTTAATCTCCCCAAATAGAGTAGGTCCCTTTTCATTCACAAGTTTGTTGTGCTGGTCGACTTTCCTGAAGGTAGCGGATGTGTGCCGCTCTGTTGTTTGCTTTCTGCGTTGTCTTGCGTTTACGTTTTCATTGCGAGAAAGAGAATACCTGTGTCATAGATTGCAGCACTCTCTATGGGAGTTGAGTTATGACCAGAAAGGTCTCGACAACACTTGACATGGCAACATCCGTGATGTGGCAGTTGAATACTATGTCAGCATAAATGTAACCTGCTCGTATATATACAAATTACCAGTGTTCTCTACCTTTTTTATTGGATGTGAAAGTTGAACTCTTACTGAGGAAATATAATGGAGGATTAGGACTTTCCAACAAAAACGCTATAAATGAAGTTTAGGAATTAGCTATTGAGAACATAGAACTAACAAATTTGAAAGAGATTAAATAAATTTGCAGGACATCAGTAGCCTCGTTTGGCTAGTTTGGTTTGTGCACTTGGTGTCACATGATTTGATTGCAAAGAGTATACTTCAATGCAACTTTTTGGGGGGAGGGGGGGGTGGGGGGGGGGGGCGGTAGTCGAAGAAGAAAGAGGGAAAGGGGAAATAACCTGTCATGACAGACTCAAGAAGTGGACAGAGATATACTATTTTACAACTTTTTCAACAAGCTAAAGGCTAAGAAAGATGGCGAGTTGTGTGTGCTAGTGCTACCATGGATACGCGTCCTCGACCCTAACGGGTCAAGGGTTATGTTATGTTATGATGAGAAAACTAATTAAGAGGACCACAGATCATTCTCTGCTTAGAGAGGCACATGCATACACCCATGTACAAACGAATAATATTGATAGAAATCAAGTAAATGAAAACTGACTTAACCAACAGGTGAACTGCAAATTTATCTTGGAACGAATTTATCTTGTCAGAAAATGACATGTAGACATGGGAAGATGTTTAAGAGAGATAAGCAATGACCATGGCTATGGACAATATAAACTAGGTTGGTCAAATTTTCCTCTCTCCGTTGTGATTTTTGTCTGCTTCGTGAAAGCTGACTTGTGTGTTTGGCTCCATAATCATGAACTTATTTCTGAGAAGACAACTTTTGTTTCGCGGTGCCCGAAGAACTATTGTTTTCTGTATCACTTCGTCTAACTGTTTTAGGGATACCAGATAATGTTAGGAAAGTAAACACCTTAGTCAAATAGCTCCCTCTTTCTTTGTTTTCACCGGGTGTAAACTCCGATGGAAAGTTATGGTTGTTTATCTACTTCCTAACTTTGGCCTTGTTCGAGAAATTTAGTTTTGCAGGGCATTTCGTTTTCCAGATCTCAATTATTTGTATGCAGACTGTTGGTTCCTCGTCTCCCATGAAGGTGTAATCTCACTTCGAAGGAAACACCCGGCTTTTACAGCATGCTTGTGAAGGGGCAGTCGGTCTATTCTTATTACCCAAAATTCCACCCAGGAGCCGACTCGGGGAAACAGTGACAATGCTGAACATACATATATACACTATTTACATTTTAATTAATGTATCAAATATGGGGTGGGGGAGGGGCGTGGAAGGGTTTGGGTGCTATATTGTTTCACTAAGTACCAAAGCATGAGAATGGTCCATAAATATAATTTAATGCCCCTGGATGCTAATTCGGTTATAGAATTTTGACAGATTTCTGAAGAACTCACCTGCAAAGATGGCAATATCCCATTGATGACCCTATAGACCGACATGACGATGGTTCCATCTTTCACAGGTTGTGCTAGAAACAAGAGGTTTGCCACTCCCAGCAGAGGGAGTAGGACAACAGTTGCTTTGATTGCTTTCCTGAAATCGATAGTAAAACTTGGTTAGTGAGCATGCACGATACATGTGTGGTGAATTATTACTGGTACTGGCTTTCCTAGGAGTGCTTGAAGTTAAGACAAGGAATCCTTTCCACGTCATTGGGTACGGCGTAGCAACCCTATACATGTTGCGTTGAAGACCTGAGGGCCCCAACAATAACTTAGGAACCCTCTAGCTCCCAGGTTTTGTCAGGCCAGCAGGTACCTTCACTTAACATTGAAAAAACCGTACCTTTAAACACAAGGAGAACAAAATTGTCCCAAGCAAGTATTTCTTTTACTATATACTATTCTCCTGGTTGTATGTGTAACCTCCCATGCACCATCTGCTGCACCTCTTCATCCGACTGAACATAAATCTCTGAGTTGTTAAAAAAGGTGGACATTCATTGAGTCCACGCCTGGATTGATCCGATATGGTGAAAGTGGGGATCTTCTGTGGTTTTATCCACTGCACCGGCAATATGGGATAGAGCTATGTCATGTTGCAAAAGGACACCTTTACTCAGAAGTCCAAATCGTTAGGATTTGACTGCCAGTCGAAGAAGATTTTAAGTATCACAGGTGACGGTTTACCCTCTAGGTATATAGTGCTCTAAAATAATGTTTATCCCAAAAGAGTCAGCATAACATTTGCTGCAGATCGCTGCGTGGGAGAACTTCTTTGGTTTCTGTCAGTATGGATGGCGCAGTTCTATGCTCGCTCTCTTCGAGGCCAGCTCGTAGTAGTGAATCCTTGATTCACCTCCATTAACAATTCTTGATAGGAAATCATCTCCTTCTGCCCCATTAGAACCCCTAAGGTTCAAGAAAGGTATCTGTGCCTGGCTGTTACAATTCTGGAGTAAGCTGCTATTGCAGAAACCTTGCATATATTTTTGAAGCACAACATGGATGATATGGTGTGCTGAATCTTGACTGAGGTCAGAATGTGCGGCAATGTCTTTCGCAGTAAATTGGCGGTTTTTCTGTTAAAAAATTAGTTGCGTATTCTTCACAGGACGTTGTAGAACCAACACTAGCATTTTTTGACTGTTGTGGTTTTCCGAGGCAAATGTTACGTTCATTAATTTGTCACTGCATACTAAACGGTCAGCTTTCGTTAATACTTTTGAAACCAACGAAAGACAAACTGTCCGCAGCCGGGATCAAACATGGTAACCCGGCACTAGGAAGCGCGTTCGCAACGCCTAGGCCAAAGACGTCAACGGTTTACCTCTACTAGGCCTTAAACGGCTGGAATCGACTGTGGAGTCGTTGCTCATACCCTCTCACAGCAGTCAGGCCGTTCTGGAACTACCTACTTCACTCGTACACTTGCTAAACTGACAGACAGTGATCACTTTCCTAGACCTTCATTCCTTTACGAGTTTCTATAGGTTTCACAAATTCACTGATAACAAAACGGATAACTGAACGTTGCTCCTGCATGGTGCATGTAAAAAGTGGACATCCATCTTTAAACTGTCCCCATGACGTCACCTTGTTCGTCTGCACCGTGAGTTCATGTGTCTAACACTCTTGACAGCTATCACACTAACATGCCACAAGACATTGATATGGTACATCACACTTGTAAGGTTCTAATTTGAAGCCCCCTAACATTCTTAATACAATATCTATGCTGGTACCGAAACATCAATCGTTAACCGAGGTTCATCTGAAGCAAGTTGGGTTTAACTAAGGTTTAAGGTTTAATAAAGGTATATATATATATATATATATATATATATATATATATATATATATATATATATATATATATATATATATGTATGTATATATATATATATATATATATACATATATATAAAATTGTGTGTGTGCCTGTGTATCTTCGTGTGTATCGGCGTCACATAAAATTGTCCCATATCACAAATGTGACATCAAATTCAAGCATATCTACAAAAATGTTTTCTAGTGGTTGGTATTCTCTACTGGTGCATATGCGCATTTTTCAACATATTATTATTTTATTGATGAATTCAATGTTTTATTTTTCTTGAATTGTTTTATTGTTTTCTCTTTGCTGAACAGTCAGAGCTTTGTGAGAGAAGGTCATGTACATAAGTATAACAAAATAGCTGTCGTAAAAAAACAAGATAATGTTAGCCACGTTAGGATATGTTGTGGAAAATTATTGGATGCCAAAGTACGACTGGAGATAGTAATCCGAGGGAAGACGGAGAAGATGAGTAGCCAGCAGGGAGTTCTTATACACAACCGGACGAAATGATTGACATACATACACATACAGTGCTGAGTGTAGAGCTAAGAACTGATATCATAGAACTAGGGACATTTACATAATCGCCACGTCCTCGTCATCTTCAGCAGCGAGACAAAAGATCCAATTCCAAGGGTGACAAAGCAGTTTAATTGCACGTGCTTTTTTTTTTTTTTTTTGAGGGTAGAGTGCCGACCTCTTTCCCTGATCACTCCCGGCTGTACCATTCTCCCCCGACCATAATGATCGATTCATGCTTATGTTTTGTTCATTTGATCCTAAATGTATTTGAACACATCTGTCGTGTCATGCATAAATTCACCACTGATTGGTGCACAACTAGCCAGTCTGTCTGCCTGTTCATTTCCTAACACTTCAGCATATTCTGGTGAAAAAATCCAAAGAATATTGACCATATGGGACACTCAAAGAGATGCTTGCCACTCTGCACAGAGCACGCCTATCTCCATCTCCATCTCTCTCAACATGCTTTGAGTCAAATAAAACCTCCACATATATGTGCATTTGTTTCTCAAGCCAGATGAAAGCTGCTGAGCCTGCCTCCACCTCTATTCACAAAATAAATGTTGTTGTATCATAAGCTAGGCTTTGTTGCACTAAGGGTCGTGCATAATGATTCTGCAGTAAACCCAAATGCACTTCTTCTGCCTCTCAACACTGACCCATCTCTAAAGGTAATTAGATCACCAAGATGGAAA
>CAJHNH020000985.1:5000-22500 GCA_905116865.2 Candidula unifasciata | reverse complement strand
AGCTAGTGCTAGAAAATATTTCACATGAGGAACACATTGAGATATGCTGTCCACAAGAAACCCACCTTACTGAAGACACAGTCTTTAAAATCAGAGGCTATCAGTGATTCCGATTAGACCGGAAAGGCTGAAACAAATGTGTGATATTGACTCTGTTAGGGAACAATATCAAAGCCTGCCAGACTGAATTATGTATGGATGGAACAGAATATCTGATTCTGAAACTAAAAACTAGAAACGTAGATTTCCACCTGATCATTTATTACTGCCCAAGTGATCGTTCCTAGCCATTAGAAAAGATGATTCTGTGTGAATACATTAACAGCCACTCACAAAGCTGGTGATGCGACCACACTGACCACAGAGGAGAAAAACTGGTGGAGTGGCAGGATGAGAACAGACTTGTTCTGATTAACAGGCCAGTTGATTCACCCACCTTCTGCTAACGATCGTAGCACACCACTACAACCCAACACCTAGCATTTCATTCTCCAGATCAGGAATAAAACATTACACCAGATGTTAGAAAACAACTAGGAGGCGGTGACTATCGATCGGTCTTCCTGACTAGAAAATGAGACGGTCAAAGAAACTATTACTCTGGCAAGGTGGAACTACAGAAAGGCTGACTGGACAATGTTCAAGCACCAGACCAGTATACTGGTTGGAAATCTAAGCATAGATCAGGATACAATCAAAAAAAGTTGAAGAATTTAACAGATGCTAACTACAGGCAGCAGGATAATCAATACCAAGAGGTGTCCGTAAGCATTATAAGCCATACTGGAATAGTGAACTAGAAAATTTACAATACGAAGTGGAAACATCTAGAAAGAAAGCAGAGACCAGGCCAAACCAAGAACATCACAATAACTACCAGCATGCAAAAGCAAAATTTGTAAGGGCAAAGCTGCAGGTTAGAAGGGAAAGCTGGCAGGAGAAAACAAGGTCGCAAAACTTTGAAAAGGACACAAGAAAGTTAAAACAAATCAAAGATGAGTGTACAGCGTGAAACTTAAAGATAACGTTGCAGAAATATGGAAACAGGGTCACAGGAAAAGAAGGCGGTCAACTTCTTTGCAGACAATCTAGCTTTGGATAAAAACATTGAATCAGTTGAGAGAAAACACAAGACATTCAAGAAAAGACACGCCAGAAAGTAATAACACCAGAGGCGCCTAAGGCACTGATTACACTTAGTAAACTAGAGATGGCCATTTCGAAGCTGAAAATGCGGAAGTCACCAGGAACTGACGGTATATCCAAAATAAATAATCTAGGAACAGTAGCCAAAACAAAGTTTGTATATACATTTAACGCTTGCTGTACAACAGAAACACTGCAACAGATCTGAAGAGAGGCAATAATGATACTTCTCATAAAACCAGGGAAAGACAGTTCCGATGCCTCCAACTACAGATGGATTAGCTTTTCCAGCTGTCTCTGCAAAACAATGGAGCACATTACCAACAGTGGTGCATTAAAAGTGAAAACATCATTACACCACAGCAGGCGGGCATTAGCAAGTTCTACTCTAAGGAAAACCAGACAACATACGTCTCCCAAAAAAAATAGAGCTTTTTAAGATAAGTAACTGGCACTCGGGGCATTGATAGATTTAAGGAAGAAGGCTGAAGAAAATCAGAAACTATAAAATGAATGGAAGAATGTACAACTGGATAAATAAATGCTTACCTACATAACAGAAGAGCCCGGGTACAGGTAGATAGATGGTTTCAAGAGTAAAAAAGTCTTGCTGCATTCCCTAAGGCAATATCCTGTCATCCAAACATTTCCTCTTATACATCAACGACCTGATTGCTGAGATACCAAATAAACTCATAAAAACGATTATGCCGACGACCAGGTACTGTAATAATGAACATGTAACGGTAGCCACAATGATAATGCAGTGGGCTACAGAAGCACTTGGGGCATGGGCGAGTAGATGGTGTGTCAGCATTACATTAACACAGATTTATTGTAGCACCACACTCTTCACCCTCTCCCAAGGCAAAAAGCGAGCATAATGAAAATAAACGGAATACCCCTAACAGATTATACAGGACCCACGTTTACTCGGACAAATTTGATGACAGGCTGACATAGAGAAAACATATCAACGAGGCAGCAACCAAAGACAGGAAGAAGACAGCTATACTGAGAAAACTAAGTGGAACCACATAGAGAGCCAATGCAAAAATACTCAAAAAAGTATACAAGCAGAGCGTACAACCACACTCGGAATATGGGTGTACAGCATCTAGTGCCATATTAAAGGAGTTAGACAAGGTGCAAAATCAAGCGCTTTGGGTAATCATAGGAGGGACATAATAAACTCCCATTCTAGAAATGGAGAAAGCTGGGGGGGGGGGGCGGCGCAGGCACTGGGAGAAGGCAGAGATTCAAAGTTGCAAACACAAGTCGAAACGTTGCTCCGTATGCCAGATCATCCCATGAAGCTTTGAGACAGTTAAAAAGAAGCAGCTTTATACACCAAGCAAAAGAAGAATATGCAGACATACTGACCTTCCTGAAATTGGTTGTCCCCTTAAAAGTGATCCAGAACAAACCCCATGGAGAGAAAAATGCAGACTAACAATACAAATTCAGACAAATGTAAAAACAATATCCGACAAGAAAAAGCAAGACAGTACGCAACTAGCCGCTATACTGACGAAGAATATACCCACAAGAACAATGGGTCTGAGTCTATACAGATGGGTCCGCACAAAATGCAGTTAGAAATGGTGGTGCGGAAGTGTATATAGAATTTCCAGATCATACTAGGGATAGGTCCAGTGTGCCAGACGGAAAGTACTGCAACAATTGTGATGCAGAAACCCAGGTTATTAAGATAGCCACAGCGAAACTGCTAAATACCAATCTTGGCTCATAGTCTGTGGTAATGCAGATAGATGCAAAATATGTACTAAGTCTAGGAAACTACTAGAATCGCAATAACTGCTAACACAACTCAGCTGTCAGCAAAGAGTCTCAATGCAGTGGATACCATCCCTTTGTGGAGTGCTAAAAAATGAGAAAGTTTATCAAATGGCAGGAAAAAGTTACATACCATTAAATGAAACGGATAATTAAATCAATCAAGAAACCGCCAAACCCAACAAAACACGATTTTTTTATTTTTATTATGGACAGGTCAGAACAAGTCATTATCCTTCGCCTCCACATGTACACAGCTTTCAAGATAGGCATATCAGCCATGTGAACCACTGGAAAGGTGCCCCATACAGCAGACCATATACTTCAGGGCTGTACTGAATTAGACACATTCAGGCAAACTTTGGCCAGAAAGAACAACAGTGGAAACTAAACTCTGTTGACCACAGAACGAACTAAAAACTACAGTAAAAGTGAACGAAAGAAAAATTTGCTGATAAAGACAACTTATTTCAGGTGAACGTAAGAAGAAGTAAATTCCGCATCGTCTAGCGGCTAACGAAACCAGCTCAGCGCTGGTTTCTGATTCTTCTGTGACTTTCTGCATAGTGCTGTTGTCTTGTCACTTTCCTTTTAACTTGATGGATAAGACCATGATTTGAAGACAATTTCCTGCTTGACGTATCAGTTTTCACCCATTTTCTGTCCTAGTCAGAAACAATAACTTGTACATACGGTGGTTTTGTAATCATTTAAGAATGTTGCTTACGTCAAGTTCTCTTTTCCAAAGTAGAATTTCATGACTCTCTTTAGAGCGCTGTATAAACAAATCACGGGGCTAGTCCAATATGTTTGGTAACCTAAACACATAGAACGTGAACCATTATTCACTAGTTTTACCGTCACGATTTAGCGGGTTTTATTACCAAGCGTCCCTAGTGACAAGTGCGATTTTTACGGCCGTGATTCCAGCAGTTTGTCTACCATGTTAAATCTAATAAGAACTATTTTTGGCAGCTTGATGCTATCTGTGATAAATATGGATCCTAACTACAACTAATGAGCACCATATCTAAACAACATGCATGCATGCTTGACGAAAGGTTTTATTAGAACTGTCAGAGTGTTAAGATAAAACCCACACAAACACACAAATTGAAGAGACTAAAAGTAAAACCACTTAAGCAGTTAGGTCAAGAGAAATAAATTCGATTTTGTTTAGCCATATTACGAGAATGCTTTTGTACTACTGGCACATAGAAAAAAAAAAACATTGAGCAAGGAAGTGGAAGTTAGCGTAAAATATGGAACGAGTGCATTATGTTAATCCTTTAAGAAATAAAGAATCAACTTACGCAACGCATTAGACATAGCCCACAGACGATCATTACGTATATATATATATATATATATATATATATATATATATATATATATATATATATATATATATATATATACAAACACACATACACACACGCACACACAAACACACTCTTCGGCGAGGTTATTGGAAGAAGAGCTATAAGAAGATGACGAAGAGGCTCAGCGGACCATGAAGTCGTGTATTTAAACACACACACACACACATACACACAATATCCCACCCTGTTCAGATGTTATAAGTAGGCTCACATTGACTACAGACACAAATACTAACAACCAGGCTGCAACAGTACAATATGTTAAGGTAAACTGACTTACAAACCGAGACACAAAAGCGTAAGCAAATTAATTAAATGATGTCTGACGTCCTGGATGTTTGAATCACACAATGACAATGTCTCTTACGTGCCGCACCGGCGGTGATATAGTAGAAGCATCTTAGAGAATGGGACATTTTTCTTTTTTTAGCTATATTATAGGCCCTCATAATAGAGAAAGGGAACGAATAATGTATGTTGAATATTGAAGTATCCAAGTGATTTAATAAAAAATCATTAACCAATGTCCGACTGATTTGAAAACATTAATGAGCTTGCTATATACCCTCTGCGCATCACTGTGTGGAAAGCGATCCTTTCCTTAATTAAATATTCGTATACTGAAGGAAATTTATTTACACATCTGTTTTGTATTGCATATAACAAATATTATTATAACAAAACTGAATAGCACCCCTCCAAGGGAAAAAAAAACGTACTGCAAGATATAATCAGTGTCTTATAACAAAGAAAGAAGTGTATTATTATCAAAACAGTGCATACAATTATCGAACTGTTCTTTGTTCATAAAATATCATTTTCATCGCACATCGGACATGTCAGTAAGTGATCCGATCTCCTTCTGAATATGGCTTCAAGTGTGTTTAGGCTAAAAACTCCCATTCTGTTCTAGTTTATGTAACGATGGGTGGCTCCCGTATGGTTTTCTTTTCTCGCTGTTATGATTCGTACAGCCAAGATTATCATCATCATGCAGCAGGTCCTTTGCAGAACGTCGCTCTCATCATGGTCTGCCTGAAAGGAACTCGGTCTCTCGCCAGTTCTCCCGCCTCATGTACTTTCATACTCAAGGAGTCACTTATATCCTGTGCCCACTTCGTGTCGGTCGGCCCCTGTCACTCCTTCCTGGTACCATGCCTTCTGGTATAATTTTTCCAATCCGTTGTGGTGCTTGATATGACCAAAGTATTTCAGCTCATGAGACATGATGCTGTTTATTAGCCAATCTTCCTTGATGTTCAGATCTTTCAAGATGTCAGTATTTCTCATCTTCTTTGTCTAAGCTAAGATATCTGAGAATCCTTCTATTGCATTTCAGCTCAAAAGCCCCTATTCTCTTTCTTAAGGACTGAGAGATAGTCCACGTATACATCCGTTTGTAGCCACAGGGAAGATGCATGCTCGCAAAATTCTAATTTTCATCTCCTTGCTGATACTTAACCATAGACTTTTAAGGCTGTTCAATCTTTGCATTGCTATGACCATCCTCCTTTTAATTTCTGCCAAACAGTCTCTATTGCCGTTTATTATAGAGCCTAGATATTCAAAGTTTGTGACATTTACTTCACCATTTATTGTTATTTTTGGGTGACAGCCAGTTTTATATGTGAACATTATTTTCGTTTTTTTTTTTAAATTCAAGAACAGATTTTGATCCTCACTGTGCTTTTGGACAGACAATATTAATTTTTTTAAATTCCCTTTACACCCAAGATAAGCAGTCTAATAAGTGCAAAATCATTTTGCCTCACACCCTTTAAGTCTCTCTTATGGCATTGAGGATGTCTCTCCTGTCCATAGATGCCCTATTTCTGATAGTTGCACTGCCAGCTAGGGCGTCTACTCTCTCATTGCCTTTCACACCAGCATGCGTTGGGACATTATTGAAGGTGATTTTGCGAAACGCTGCACTTTGTATCATACAGAGCCACTGTTTTCGTATAAGCCAGGCTTTGATCTGTTGTGGCATGCTCATCGAGTCGCTAAAAAAGCGTGCATTGGCGAATGCCTGATTGTGCAGCCATTCTAGCGCCTTTGTCACATTCATTACCTCCATTGTCATGTTGCTGGTGGTAGAAGCAAAGACTCTACTCTCTTCTGCGATGACTATCCCTCTAGTTCTTGCCGTGAAAGCCAATGCACTTCGCTTCTGACGAATTACAGAACCATATGTATATAGCAGCATCTTCTGGTGATGTGTGTTCCTCTACTAATACTTTCACTTCTGCATCAACTATTGATAGCGCCAAATCAGTGCGTTGTCTTGCCAGGGTGATAACAAAGTACTGTTTATATTCGTTTGATATTGGTACCCATTCCTCTCCACAGTTTATGTCTGGAAGGGAAATCACTCGTTGAAGTACTGTCTCTACACGGTCCAAACAATACTGGCCTTGTTTAAGTCTGATATCTCCATGTGTATTGAGTTCATCGTGTAGTGGGTGAACAGACCTCAGTGATTTTGAGGTAGGCCCACGCTTGGCGAATTTCAAGCCTCTTGTTTACATATGGAAGATCTAGTAGGTATCTTATTGCTCTACATAATATGTCTTTGGTATGATGCGCATTGCTTCATTTTGTACTTTTTCCAGTCTATCGATTTGTGTCATGATGAGTGTGAGGATTGTCATAGCCTACTCTATGACAGAAAAGATCAAACTCTGATAGAAGATAACTAACAGTCTTTGTTGACCACACATGGCAGCAACAACTTGCATTGCAGTCAAAACCTTACTGGAGTTGTGGATTATAGTATCAACTTAGAATCTGAAGCTAAGGCTTCGATCAAAACTCACTCCCAGGTAGTTAAAAAGTTAAGTCCTTACTATCTCTTCGCTATTCATTTACACAGAGGGTGTTTTTGTTTAAAGAAAACCAAGTATCAGTCACTTTAGCAGGGTAAATCTGTGCTCCGGAGTTTTGACACCAGTCTGCTATGCGTCTGTAATGTTGTAAATTCCCGGGGAAATCCCAGAGAGTTCCTGATGGGGAGGACAAGGTCACAGGACCAGTGAAACAAGAGAAAAACGAGACAAGTGGGTCAAAGCCTCCCACCCTCTTTTTAGGGTGGGGGGGGGGGGGGTCTTCTGTTCTTGCTTCGGCGGTACGCTAGTAAGTAATCAGGCAGCGTATGATAGTGTTCTTTCTTCACCTGTGATTTGACATTTTTGCACCTCAGCGGTAAAAATATCGAAGAGGACTGGAAAATAAAGGTGATCCGGGACAATCCTAGTGTATGGTTTTCAACTCAGCGATCCGATCCACATTTGAAAACAACCTGCCTCTTGAAGAGTGCTGCTGCAATTCAGTTAATGAGTATTGGGGAAATGTTGATATATGAGAGCTGATTTATGAGTTTTTAAAAGGGAACTACAGCTTCACAGCAAATGTTTTCACACCTTCATGGCAACCTTCATAGACAGGGTAAGCGAACACGGCAGTATTACTCGACGTATCCCTGTGTGGTCTATAACCTCCCAGTGTTGATTTTAGTCTACATTTTGTTACGAATAATTTTTAATGCCACTATTTTTTTCTAGCAGTTTTCCAATGAAAAACTGATAATTCGGTTGCGGCTCATGGAATATAGTTCTTTGCCAGGCTTAGGCAAGAATATTAAATAGGTTTGAAGCCATATTTCATTTGTTGTGCCTGTCCGTATGCATTCGCGCACAGTTCTTTTAGTTCGTCATCAGTTAGTTTGAAAAAAAGTCTTCGTAACTGTCTGAACCCGGTGCTGTGTTATTTTTTTTTTTTTTAAATTAAGTATGCATATTATTTCATCAACAGTGATTTAGGGCTCTTCTTCAGAAGTAAAAGTTTTACAAAGATTTGTCTCTGCTTTCTTGACATTTGTTCGACTTTCATTATCAGTCTGGTTAGTTTGCTGCAAATATCGATCAGAAAGTAAGAGGATTTGCTTTCATCCGTTGTGTGCCAACTACCATCAGGCTCTTGAATGTTAGGTAAGTGATAGTGTCATGGTATACAAGTTACTATTATACACGTATTGTTTCAGCATAAACAGTTTTGTAGTGTAATATGTACACGCATAATAACACACTAATGTTACAGATTACTTTTCAAAAAAATAATATGACAGGACAATTGAGGATAATATCTACAAGATATCAGCATTGTTAATAGAACTCTGGTTGTACCTGATCCTTCTGGACTCCAGCAGGTTATTAGAGCGCAGTTTGACCACCAGGACACGAATGATGTTGACGAGAAAGGCACTGTTTACCTAAACAGGGAAAAGAAATATAGATTTACTGGAACGAACAATTCAGTTTATGGGTTGGGAAGATCTGAATGCATTTAGAATTATGATAAATGTTGTTGTCAAGGCTTCTAAAATAATACATTGGCGAAACGCTTTCGACCCGTCCCTACCTTTACCATGATTATGGGCTTTGCTCCTATCGTTCTGTTATGTATACACAATGCATACATAAAACAGGTGTTCATTCGGGGCATACTAAAAATAAGTTTAACATTTCTCTCAAGCATTTATGGCACTCTTTCAATCCACCTTATCAGGCGTGCAGTCAGGTGTATTAAAATGTTCATGTCTGAAACATTTAATTATGTATGATTGTCTAGCAATAACCTTTATTTCCGTCTCTTGTTCACTTTTTCTGACTGATTCCTGATAATCTGACAAGCCTTGCAGCTTTACAAGAAGAACCAAAGCGGTTAAAAAAAAAAAAATACAGTAGGGCAGATTTTAGATTCTGGGTCCATTTCTTCTTCTGGCTTTGTTGCTGTTTTCGCTCCCTCGTACATTGCTACCACTGCTTCTTCTTCTTCCTCTTCTTGTTTTTGTTCTTCTTCTTGTTCTTCTTCTTGCTCTTCTTCTTCTTCTTCTTCTTCTTCTTCTTCTTCTTCTTCTTCTTCTTCTTCTTCTTCTTCTTCTTCTTCTTCTTCTTCTTCTTCTTCTTCTTCTTCTTCTTCTTCTTCTTCTTTTTTTTCTTCTTCTTCTTCTTCTTCTTCTTCTTCTTCTTCTTCTTCTTCTTCTTCTTCTTCTTCTTCTTCTTTTTCCTCTTTTTTTATTTCTTCCTCTTTCTTTGTCTTCTTCTTTTTCTACCTCTTCTTCTGTGCTTCTTCTGCTTATGTATGTATGTATGCCTGTATGTTTGTATCTTTGTATGTATGTATGTGTGTATGCATGATTGTTTGTATGTATGTGTGTATGTATGTATGCCTGTATGTGTGTATGTATGCAATGTATGCATGTATGTGTGTGTAAGTGAGTGGGTGAGCGTGTGTATGTGGGTGTATGTATGCACGCGCGGGTTTTTGCATGCACTTTACAACTCATGCTTTTGTGTTCTTTTATAATATTCATAATATGCAAATCATCATATTATCATAACATGCTTTATTAGTAAAATACAATTGCTGTGTAAAAGATGGTTGACAGGAAGGGCCGAATGTAAGACGGGCCTGCGTGCCCAATTTGTGACCCTTTGAAAATAAAGTTCGTTCTTTCGTTCTTCTTCTTCTTTTTCTTCTTCTTCGTCATTGTCTTCTTCTTATTCTTCTTCGTCTTCTTCCTCTTCTTCTTTTTCTCTTTCTTGTTCTTCTTCTTCTTCGTCTTCTTCTTATTCTTCTTCTTCTTCTTCTTCTTCTTCTTCTTCTTCTTCTTCTTCTTCTTCTTCTTCTTCTTCTTCTTCTTCTTCTTCTTCTTCTTCTTCTTCTTCTTCTTCTTCTTCTTCTTCTTCTTCTTCTTTTTCTTCTTCTTCTCCTTCTTTTTCTTTTTCTTCTTCGTTTCTTAATTTATAACGTACCCCAAACACGAAATCCCCGTGGGAAATCCACAGCTGACCTGACAGTCCATTATTTCAAGGGGTGGAAGTGTGCTGTTGTGTAGTGCTTTTTTTTAGTGTTAATCTAGTGTCTTCTAATGCTAACCCTAACCCTAACCCTAAACTTGGCTGTAGATAAATCCCGAGAAAATACAAAGAAACTCTAGAATATATTGGGAATGTCTCCCGTGACGTTGTCGTGACGTCAGGATTGGACACACAGCTTTAGACAGCTCTACCAATTTTGAGTCTTCAATCTAAGTTTAAATTATTCAAATCATAATGAAATTTACTCGAAAGTGCTTACTGTTCGAAGGGATATACGGATAAGTTATTCATTTTAAAGTTATTTGCCAATAATGTGATACTTGTGGTTTTACTGGTAATTTTTCACGGTAAGAACATTCATTTTACCCAATTTCAATAACCCGGAAACCAGCCATGTGTGTTGTAGCGTACTGATAAAAGACAAATGGGGCGCCAGTAAAGCGCACCACTACTGTATTTACTTGAAACAATGGCTAAACGCAGTCACACAGAAAAGCCGGTTGACGACAAAATTAGAAACACAACAACTAGCCCGGAGCCCACGCCACATTCAACTTCCCCTCGGCGTAACAGGCAGATCAAAGTTGGGATAGAACTGAACACATGTTTTATTACATGGCCAGTCCACGACAAAAGTATCTTCCACTAAACGTGGTGAATATGCTAAATCAAACACTAGTGATTATACGCCATCATCACGCTTAGGTAACAGTGCAGCAAATAACAATGTAAATAAAAATGTTCTACATCATTGCTTCGAACTTATCCGATCACTAGAGGACAGACTGACTCTTCTTATTACTGAAAAGTGCTCAGATTCTGTTTCACAATTTACGGAAGAAAACTTAGTTTGAGAAAAAAAAAAATTCTTAGTGAAGAAAATGCCCATCGGAGAGTAAACACCAATACCTTGTCCAAAGTCGATAAAAGTGTTATCAACAAAGTTACCAACGAAGTTAACAACAAAGCCAACAACAAAGTTAACAACGAAGACCAAGAAGAGTCCAAGGACACCACCTCACAGCCTGTCGAGCAAACACCCTCTCTCTACCCAATTGGGGAGTATACGGGCAACAGACTTCAGGTTCTACATGAAATGAAGGACTTGTATTTTCCTAATTCCACCATCACAAACCAACAGTCGTCGCATATACCATGCATGGATACTGGCCGCAATCAAACTGGCAGCCATCAGTAGCAGCAGCAGCACCGATGCAGACGGACTCACAAACTCGTGCACTCCATATCGACTCTAGCGTCACACATGTTATTGTTGGCAATTCCCGGGTGAGGGAAATTTATTGTGACCGCATGGCATCATCAGCCAGTGAGACAGTGGCCATCCACTACCTGGCGCAGACATTGATAAACTGACAGCGACACTGCACCGATCTAACATCAGTTCTAATGTGCTGCGAACGACAGTTCATATTGGAATTAATGACATCATGAACGATCAACTTATCAGCGATTCATCACTGTCTGCATGTCCCCTCTTTTCAGACAATACTCTTTGTTTATAGCTTTTATAAGTGTTTTTGCTGTCTGTAGGGTTGTCGCTGTAGGTGGTTGTTCTTGTGTTGCTCCTTTCTTTGCCAGTCTGTCAGCTCTTTCATTACCTGGTGTGCCAGAGTGGCGTGAAATCCACTGCCATCACTATTCTGATGTTGTATGAGATAATGAAGTGATTAGTATCTAGAATTATCTTAGCTATGTCAGTTTTGCAGCATTCACTGCCCTCCAGAGATTGAAGAGCAGACATTTAATCGGTGAAGATGACAATATTTTCGGCCTTTGAAGGATAAACCTTCATTACAGTCTTTAGGTGGTATACTGCTGTTTTCAGTGCAATTTTTCCAGCTTCATAATTTCAGCAGAATTCCCCGCATGCATCAAATATCTCTTCAATTGACCCATCAGGGTAACCTATGTAGATTCCGTAACCTGATTAAATGGTAGCTTTAAAACAACCTTGATACAAACCCGGTGCACCACACCGTACTGCCCCCCGCGGGAGGGAAGGCGCCGGAGGGTTGCTAAACAATCTTAGGAGTGGAAACAAGTATGCTAACCCCCTGAATACCGGAAACTATCGTGAAGGCACAGGGACTCAGGACGTAACGATCCAGTTGCCCAAATTACTCATGCTTAGGCCATGCTTAGAGCCAAGAAGAGCTCAGCGAAACCTCCAGGAAATCTGGTGGCGGGAAATGAGCACACTGTGAGTCCCACCTTAGCTATGTGTTAAAGGGAAAGGCAGAAACACAATCCATATTCCCCTAAGAACTGACACAGCGCACTACTGGCTGCTGTCCTGGGAGGGAGGTAATTCACAGACACCCCAGCATCGCAATGCCATAACAGTTGCTATAAAAATATTGCATTATAAAGGTGCCGGTACTACGTGTCATGCGCAAAAACACAAGAGATGATGTATTTTTGTGTATGTGGTGGGGTGCTGTGCACAACAAGCACATGTGACCCATCTGTTATAATCTGCAACATTTAGCCTCAGAATGTTCACTCATCCTTCTTGTGGCATTGATCGCTGTCTCATAAACCATCTATTGCCAAAATAGCATCCCACTTCCAATCTCGTTAACTCCCATACGCTCTTATAATCGCATTTCACCTGAGGATACTTCAACCACACACTTTTCATAAAGTGGCAACGTAGCCACATGTATGAACTAACTCTTTCCTCTGCTAGAGGCATACCACATGACCTAAATGTCGCAACAGATCTGCATCGTGAAAAAGATATCAAGCAGAAACAAAGTAGAACCAGTAAGCTTTATTTTATCACCAACAAACACGACAAATGGTCGTTGCGGCTTGACACCAGTCATCAGCACATTACATAAATCGACAATACACGGTCTTCATACAAAAACTGAAAGGAAAAAAATCACCCAACTGCCGCTTTTCCGATAGAAACCACATTGCTGTCTGGCCGTTAGAATGGCAAGTAATTTACACGAAGTCGTTCTTTTAAAGTAAGTGACCATCTCTCCTAAGCCGAACAAGACTATAGAAATGGGTACCGTAAAATGTGGTGAACATTCCAGGCGGCTGGCGGGATGCTGACCGCATCACCAATGAAATGCAGATTGTAAATAGGTAAGTAAATTAAGGCAGAGAACCCTTTTCCGTCCGGTGACGCAAAGGGCCAGGAAACAACATTAAGGTAGAAAACCGTTTTCCGTCAAGTTACACACAGGGCTTATGATGCCAGTATTGAAAAATCTTTCAGTGGGCCATGCAATCGTCGTTCACGTGTTCCGCTCGCCTTCACAGGACTTTACACAACAGTTCTGACACTACACAAACATGGCGGAGTTTTCATGTTAAATTCCTGTGCTTGTTGTTATTGTTTGTGAATCCTCTAGAGCAGTGTTCTTTAACCGTTCCACACCCGCAGACATGTAATTCTGAAGAAAGTTTTTAGATTGAGACAGAAATAAACAAAAATTTAGATTTGAAAAAAAAAAATATAATAATGGTACTGGCATTTATATTTGAAATAAAGACCTTCTATAATGTTAAGATTTAAAAACACACACACACACACACACAATTCAAAATAGTCCTTGGATCCCAGGTCCATCCAGCATAAACGGACACCGGATAATATCACACTATGTTGATCACGTCCACCATTGCATGTCGACTGATATATACAACTATTGATTTAGCGCTGTATGCGGGTTCGCAAAAAGCATGAGAGCGGTTCCTTACTATACTTGTTACTTAGTAATATAAAACTAACCTATGACACAGCATAGTAGACACGGATCAGCTGGAATAGATATAGAAGCCACAGAGATGCCTTTGTATAGAAGAATAGTGAGACTATCATGGACGGATTCACAATGTCTGCATGGAAGCTAACTCACTAACATAACCTGAATACTGAGAAGACAACCCTGATTCATTTGAGACGACGAGATAAGGGAAAAGCGAAGATCGTGGCGACAACAGATAGAAAGAGAGGCAGAGTGAGATCAGAGTCAAGAAATAACAGAGTGTAGCAATATGGCATTGCGAAACACCTGAGTCAGAAATGAGTATCGCACAACGCAAAGATAGTCGCCATAAGGCATATTCTATAAGAAGGCACAACTCATAATAATTTCCTTCCAATATTTAGGTTGATTCAATCTAAACATATTTTAACCCAATGCTCAGGGCGGTGTTTGATAATAGAAGTAATATTCAGGACTTCTACGTAAACAACCTTGTCCTGTCGTCTGATTATTAGAACATTAGTGTCCAGTGGACTTTAACGTCTCCATCAGATTTCGTGATTGTGAAAATATTTACGTTGTACGATTAAAAGCAGCACGTTTACCGATCACTGTCATAAAAGACAGTTAACTGGAGGGGTGAAAATATATATATATATATATATATATATATATATATATATATATATATATATATACATTAAAATATTTTACATAAATACGATATTGCGACATCCGGCGCCTGGTCGATCAGCCTGTTTCGTCTCATTGTGTTTACTTGTGTCGGTAAAAGTAACGTTGATCTCCCCACGCACCACCCATATACACACTATGTCACTTCTGATTAGTAGTTCCTAAACCTCGTGACTTTGCAGAAGGTTACGGGGGTGTTTTATGATGCCGTTGATATCGCCTTGTGTACGGCAGCGCTTTCAACCATGAAGCAACTGGTCACAACACAAGCTATATAGAGAGTGTTGCAACCTATGTCACATACATTCTCATTTTCGGAATAAAAACGTAAATGCAAGACACTACAGAAACAAACAACAGAGCGGGACAAACACGCAACATTCAGGAAAGTCGACCAGCCTAAAAAAAAATTGTGAATGAAAATTGGCGTACACTTTTTGGGATGATTAACGTAACTTTAACCCTCGTTTCAGTAATAAATAGAGTTGTATATACCCTTGATCTGTGAACAGTAAATTTGGCGTCTAATCTTAGCAGACATGCAACGAAACTCCCTGACTCCAGTGCACTTATCACTTGTTAAAGATCCCTATGCAACTAGAAATCGAAGAGGGCAGTACAGAAATTCTACTGTCAAGTAAGATTTTCTGATTACAAAAACAGCGTATTATATTTACATCATGCATGATTATTGTAAAGGCAGATTTTCTGATTACAAAAACTGAGTATTATATTTACATCATGCACGATTATTGTAAAGGCAAATTTTCTGATTACAAAAACTGGGTATTATATTTACATCATGCATGATTATTGTGAAGGTAGATTTTCTGATTACAAAAACTGCGTATTATATTTACATCATGCATGATTATTGTAAAGGCAAATTTTGGATAGCTGTCGGCAATAGGGGGGTTAGTTTTCTGTGGTGAGATACACCTTGACTGGTATATGGAAAGCTAGAAAGGGGAGGGGTTTAGAGGGGGTATGTAATGACTGCAGTGAATTGACGTTATCAGTACGCATGAAAGTGATTCTGTTGTTATTGTTATTGTTGTGCAAATAGCATCAAACAAAGGTAACTATAACAAATTGGACTATAACAACTGATTGCATCAACATGTGCACTGAAACCGATGACGAGTGTACATTCTGCAGAAAAATGAAACGTTGGTAACCTCAATCATAGTTATATCCGTACCTGTTATTCTTTGTATTTTCCTTAAAATCACTTCTGGTGCCTTTTTACGATCTCAGCGTGCCAGCTTGTATCCATAATTTAAACATCAGAATATGATCTGTGTAGCGTTTTAATGCTCTTTTCACACCTAGCAGAATTTCATTCTAGAAAGTGTTCTCCGCCTTTAGACACAAAAATGCAGAGACTACAGAAAAGCTGTGAAAGCCTCAGGGAGCGGCGTTAGCGTAGTCGATAGGAGGCTAGCTTTCAAATCCAGCTGTGACTCTCTTTATCCACTGCTGGTATTCGAAACCAGGCGGTTGTGTGTTTTTTCTAGTTGTCATTGTATGTTCTATAATTTTAGATTTTAGTAACAGTCCATAACTCACAACCATAAGTTGCCACGGAACAGATGCATTATCTTAAAATGTTTACTTTAACTCGCTTGCATGTTCTGCACCGTAGGTTATTCATATTGTTTAGTGAGATTTTTTGTGACGTTTTTGTGCATTCGCCAATGTTGTTGACCGTTGAGGCTTAGTATATGCAATTTTCGATCTCTTCGATATCAGTTTTAATACGCGATTTGTTTACTGTTTTTACTGTGGACATTAATTGTTGAATGTCAGCATCAAATCCTCTCGGCCCTATACACTGTCACAACCGACTAATTTAACAAGCGACAGGTTGATTAAAAAACCCACATCACAGCAAATTTCAATAAACGCTCCGACCACTTGTTCAGCAGCCAGCGTAGAGTTTGAATACTGATGGTGCCAGTAGCATTCTGATTAAACGTCTGTCCTGCCTTTCTTCTAAGCGTCGAGCATCGGCCAGAACCTCTCGTCACTCCCTTCTGTGCCAGTCTCACCAGGCGGTGGTGATCCTTTTGCTTCTCTGAACTGTAATCACTCTCCCACACGGCCCTAACCATGTCTGCCTTATCATGCATCAATATTCCATCATGTTGTGCAGGGCCAGCCAGTCTGTCCGCCTGTTCATTTTCCAAAACATCGCCGCGTCGGGAGAAAAAAATGCAAATAATACTCCTCACCGGTGACCTCCGAGGTGAAGCATGCCACTCTGTACCAAGCACGCCTGACGTGACCTTCCTCGGCATGCTTTCTGAGTCAGTTACTGTGTGTGTGTGTGTTTGTGTGTGTGTGTGTGTTCGTGTGTTTGTGTGTGTGTGTTCGTGTGTGTTTGTGTGTGAGTTTGTGTGTGTGTGTTCGTGTGTAAATTTGTGTAAAGAAATGCTAAGCACATCTTATGCCTCTTGACACTAAACAGTCTGTATAAATAATCACATCCTCTGAGCGAGCATTGTCTTGAAATAATATACTCACATTTATACATTCTCAAACACCAAAACACGCATGCACCCATAAACACAAACACCCACACATCCTACTCACCTAACAAAAGAATTGCATCAAGTCATTGCTATTGTAATGATTCCTATGGCCTAGCTGTCGACATGGTTTCAATTACTGCTTTAGTTAAAGAAAACTTGTCAAAAGGAACTAAGAAATCTTCCCGCAAACTAAACAACCCCCCCACTCTCCCCTCAAAAAAAAATTTAGTAGAAACCTACTATGAATTCTGTTAACCGACCATTATTTTGAGGGAAATCCCAGAATGTATGTGCTCTCACATTGAGGGCCTATCTGGACTCCC
>CAJHNH020000985.1:0-2500 GCA_905116865.2 Candidula unifasciata | reverse complement strand
GAAGGAATGTTTGAGGAGGAGAAGATGAAGAAGAAGGAGAAGGCACATTTGCCATAATCGTTAAACAATGTACTAACTTCGAAGCTTTTAAAAAATGCAAACATATTCTTACATGCTCCGATCCTGCTTCATTGAGTTGACTACCAGCACACATTTACCGACTTCCTTTATAGGAAATTTACTTCCGATTGGAATCACATCCGGTTCATAGATGCCAGAAGGTGGCCAGCGTGATATAGGACGTGTGAGTGCCAAAACATGCTATCTGTGAAAATGACTGACAGGGCCCACAATTTCCCATCAACGCTGATCGATGTGGGTTCTACAGCTGATTGCTTTTCCTTCGTATATTGATGCGTTCGATATACAATAGAGTATTTAATAATAAACCGTTAGATGTACACCAGTCTGGCAATCTTTATAGCAGTCAGTTACTTTCCTCTCCAGTGACTGATTATATTGTATATAAACAACATCCCCATTTTCACCACAACCCTAATCACTATTATCATCATCACCACTATCATTGTAATCATCACCGTCACTACCATAATAATCGTCATCATCATTCCTAATACCATCACCAACACCACCATCGTCATTACCATAATATTTTTTCACTCTTCAGCGAAAAGTCGTAATGCAGTGGATACCGTCACATTGTGAACTGCCTGGAAATTAGAAAGCTGATCGACTAACAAAGAAATGTGCGACACAAGTGCAGCCCGATGTACCAGTCACATACCACCAAAAGAAAAAAAAAATAAATCGACCAGGAAACCACAAGTGCCAGCACAACATGACATTTTTTTTAATAATGACCAGATCAAAACAAGTCATTAGGACAGGGCACAACCGATTACGTAACCACATGTACACAAAATTCAAGATAGGCGTATCAGCCATGTGAACCTGTGGAAAGATGTCTCAGACACCAGAGCATGTACTCCAGGACTGCACCAAATTTGACACATTAAGGCAAACCTTTTGGCCAGAAAAAAACAACAGTGGAACGTAAACTCTATGTAACAATTAGTTCGTGCGAACGAAAGAAGAATATAAATTACCATAATCATCTTTATCATCATTCCCATTATCATCACCATACATTATCACCATTGATATTGCCATTACCAACACCACCATCGTCACTACCATCAACACCACCATCGACATCACTTTCACCACCACCATCGCGTCATCACCATAATCAATCGTCATCACCAGTTACCACCATTATCGGCACCACCATAATCATTGTCATAACCATTTATCATCGTCATCACCATAATCATTGTCATCACATAATCATCGTCACCACCATAATCATCATAATCCACCATAATCATTGTTTCATCACCATCACCCACACCATCAACATCGTCATCACCATAATCATCATCATCACCATAATCATGTCATCACCATCAACCCCCAACATCGGCATCACCATAAACTCGTCCCCTCACCATAAACATTTTCATAAACCCAAACCCTTGTCCTTTACCATATTGACGTTGGCATTAAAATCACGGGCAATTTTCTAAATAAATGATGCGCTGGGCTCTCCAAGGTTTCATGATCTTTTTCAAGTTTTTCGGCCATTTTGATCTTGGGCAAGCCTCCGTATAAAAAATGTCACATTTTTTACAGTCCTTTTTATCTGCCGACTTATGCTCTGAAAAACATTCTGGACGCAGTTTTTAAACCCTTTTACAGAAAAATTTACATCACAAAATGGGGAACCTTTAAACATGCTGTCTCATTTTTTATCGGGGGGTGGGGTGGCACAGCCCCGGCCCATCCTTCCCCAAGAAAAAGAGTGCCAAGTCGGGGCCCGTGGAATGAAAATGTTCTTCTTTTCAACTAAATCAAAAACAAGGCCAATTTATGTAACAATTACACAAAAGCTTTTATTTTCAAAATTCCAGTCATAAAAGCTTCAAAATTAAAAAGGATATGAAAACTGTATTAAGGGGTACAAGGGTTTTTGTATTTACTCTCTACGATTCCTTAACCCACCCGTTTAGCTAAAATCCAAGTTTAAAAATATACCCTTCTAAAAAGTTTAAAACACTTTTTTCTCCTAAAACCCGTCCCATCAAGCGGTTTCCCTGGCTAACTGTCCTCTCCAGCGGTTTTTCCCGGGGGTAAATCCCCTTTTTTTAGCTAAACTCCAAATTTTTAAAATATCCTTCTAACGAAATACGCACTAGTTTTCCCTTTTTTAAAAAAGGGTTTTTTTAGCGGTTAGCCCTTTAAATGTCTTCTCATGGCGGGTTTTCCGGGGGTAAAGGGCCTCTCCAGCCCTTTCCGGGACAACTAACCCCTCAAGCGGTCCCGGGGGGTAACTTTTCCCCTCCAACGGTTTCCCCCGGAAATAACTAAACCCCTTTAAAACGGGGCCCGGGGGTAAAAACTTCTAAGCCCCTGGCTTTTGAATTTTTTTTCCCGCTTTTCCCGCTCCTTCCCAGCGTACCTTTTTCCATCACTTCTCTGT
>CAJHNH020000984.1:177500-210925 GCA_905116865.2 Candidula unifasciata | reverse complement strand
GTTGTGGTTTAAGGGGTTGTGGTGGTGGCGTCTTTGGGGCCAATATCCCTTTTTTAAAAAAGAAAAACAATTTTAAATTTTTTTAAAGAGAAAGATGATCTATTTACCTAAAGTAGGGGCGAAACATGCAAAAGGAAGAAAGAAAAAAAAAAAGAAAAAAAAGAAAAAAAAAGAAAGGAAAGAAAGACAAAAACAGACAGAAACAGACAAAGGGAAAAAAAGGAAAAAAAAAAAAAAAGAAAAAAAAAAAAGAAAAAAAGAAAGGGAAAAAAAGGGAAAGAAAAAAAAAGAAAGAAAGGAAAAAAAGAAAGAAAAAAAAAAAGAAAAAAAAAAAAAGAAGAAAGAAAAAGAAAGAAAAGAAAAAAAAAAAAAAAGGGAAAGAAAGAAAGGAAAGAAAAAAAAAAAACCAGGACAGACGCAGACAGACAGACAGACAGAAAGCAGAAGACAGACAGACAGAAGACAGACAGACAGACAGACAGACAGACAGAAAGACAGACAGAAGAAGACAGACAGAAAGAAAAGAAGAAAGAAAGAAAAAAAAGAAAGAAAGAAAAAAGAAAAAAAAGGAAGAAAGAAAGAAAGAAAGAAAGAAAGAAAGAAAAAAAGAAAGCCCCCAAGAAAAAAAAAAAAAAGAAAGAAAGAAAAAAAAAAGGAAAAAAAAAAAAAAAAAAAGAAGAAAAAAAAGAAAAAAGAAAGAAGAAAAAAGAAAGAAAAAAAGAAAAAAAGAAAAAGAAAAAAAAAGAAAAAAAAAAAAAGAAAAAAGAAAGAAAGAAAGGAAAAAAGGGGAAAAAAAGTTGCTGTGGAATAATCAAAGAAAGGGTTGCCAAAAAAACTCACACGGCCCTTTAACGCCATTTCATAAGGTTATATTGTAATGTGTTTTGTTCCGGCTAAAAATATGTACAGGCAACCCGGGAATTTATTATCCAAATTTTGATGCAGCGGCTTTTACCCCAAAATTTTTTTTTTGGTGCAAAGTTTTAAAAAAAAACAGTTTTAGTTGTACACAAGAAGACTTCCCCTTCTGTCTATCTCTTTTCTTTTTTTTTTATCTTTTTTTTCCTCTTCTTCTTCTTTTCATTTTTTTTTTCTTTTTTCTTTTCTTCTTCTTCTTTTCTTTCTTATTTTTGCTTTTTTATCATTCCTCTTCTTTTATCTTCTTCTTCTATTCCTCTAGTCTTCTTATTCTCTTCTTCTTCTTCTTCTTTTCTTCTTCTTCTTCTTCTGCTATCGTTTCTTTATTCTCATTTCTTTCTTCTTATTATTCTTCTTCCAGAACATCATCCTAGACATGCATGATGGACTCTAATGGTTGCAGAAATTAAACTCCGTATGGCTTTGTTTCTTCTTCTGCTTCCTTTTCTTCTATAAACACTTATCCTAGACAATGGCATGATGAACTCTACTGGTTGCAGAAATTAAACTCTGTACTGGCTGCTAAAGAGGAGGACGTAGCGCGTATGAACGAACGAACGAACGAACGAACAAACTTTATTTTCAAAGGGTTACAAATTGGGCACGCAGGCCCGTCTGACATTCGGCCCTTCTAAGTACTCATTTTTCAGAGTACTAATACCTGTTATCAATAATGCATGTTATGGATTTAAAAAGAAATATATAATGCATTCACAACATCGTGTGTACGCCATCATACACACTCACACACACACGTATACATACATCTACATTTTTCATACTGGTGAACTCATATACAGACATACGTGATACATACACATCTGCATCTACATACATATACAAGCATACACATACACAGAAATAAATGCACAAACAGAAAACACACACACATACATTTATGGATATACATGCACACACGCATTCCATATATACACATCTATACATGCACCCATGCATACACACATATACCATTACATGTACAGACACCAACATATGCCCAAAACCACACATTTACACTTACATGAATACATACACCCACACACATGCATACATATATCCACACATTTATACCTAAACCCATGGGACTGTCCAGAATGTTATGAAGTCTGTTCTGAACTCAGTTTAACTCATCTTAACTGTATTTGCAAAGGATTTGGAGAAGAATATAATATAGTGTAGATCTAATTCGGAGTGCTCATCGAGGAACTAAGAAATGGTACTGGTTAGAAATTCTTGTTATCCAGATAAGTGTTCAAGCAAGAAGAATCGCCAAGGGTAAACAAATTGTTCTTCACAACAGAAATTCGCCATATCCAAGTTAGCCATTTTTCGTCTTCGAACAAGTGTCATGTGTGTAATTTTGTCCGCGTTCGTTATCTTCCCTATTCGTGTGCATATATATGTGTGTTTGTATATGTGTGTGTATATATATGTATATACACATACACACAAATGAACTTAAAAAGAAATTCCCTTTAGGCTTAAGGTTGAACTTTCCCCTTCCCCTTTCAACCCCCTCCCTATTCTCCCTAAAACTGGAAGGGTGCTCGAAGTACATCAGCCCCACGGTTCCAACACTCCTACATTTTTCAGGCGTATTGGATATATAGGGCTGAACCTATATTTCATAGACCAGTGGCACAAGATGGGTGATGTGGTCAGTATCACACCGACCGCCTTTACTTCCAATGACTGCACCTGGTACCCACTCAAGGCAACTTCCCTTTTTATTGTGCAGCTGAAAATAATTAGAATAAATACAAGTCTGCGCTGGTGGTGAGCTGTTGTGTTGCTGGTGTGTCTGTGTACTTGTTCGATAAGATGTACTACCTAATGTTTTTTTAAATGTATACTCTATAAACTACATTATTATTTGTTCATTTATTCGACTTTCTGTTGCTCGTTCTTGTTTTGGTTTGTCCATGTCTTTCTTTCTTACGGTATTGATTTTCTTGCTGTCGTTCTATTCTTTGATTTTCCATGTGTTTTATTTCGTTTTTCCACCGTTTGTTTTCATTCTTTCTGCTGCTCTTTCTGTTCAAGCTTTCTCTGTGCTACACAGGAATACTGAGCGATCTTGTATTTAACTTTTATTTTATTTTATTTTATTTTATTTTTTCGTTTTTTTTTTTTTTTTAGTCTTTTACTCTTCGATGATAATTTCTCCCACCACTGTGTACTTCTTTGGTTCTTTTCTTCTTTCTGCCTAGTGAATCTGCTCTATTTTTAGGTGTCAGCTGGAGCAGCAATCTGATATTCCAACTGCACTGTGACTTGAACTTGCAACAATTTTGTTATAACGAAAATTGCCTCAACCTTCAGTCACTCATGACCTACTTTAAAGAATAGCAAACAGTAATAAAAAATGACCCCTATTTTCACTCTCATACAAAGTTTTTCACAAAGTCTAAACCAGCCTAGTCATCATAGAAGCACTCACAAAATAAGAAATTCTCTCATCCTTCTCTCCGCCTTCAGAACTTTCCAGCCATTATTCTTCGGGCATAGATTACAATAATACAACTACTCAAAAGCTACAGATCAAAGTAAGACAACAATTTAACAGCCTATGGTCGACAGCCTAAAGTCAACACTTAACCACAGATCAAAGCAAGACAACTATTCAACAGCTACAGACAACCTTGAACCACAGATCAAAGCAAGACAACTATTCAACAACCTAAAGTCAACCTTGAATCACAGATCAAAGCAAGACAACTATTCAACAGCCTAACGTCAACCTTGAATCACAGATCTAAGCAAGACAACTATTCAACAGCTAAAGACAACCTTGAACCATAGATCAAAACAAGACAACTATTCAACAGCCTAAAGTCAACCTTGAACCACAGATCAAAGCAAGACAACTATTTAACAGCTACAGACAACCTTGAACCACAGATCAAAGCAAGACAACTATTTAACAGCTACAGACAACCTTGAACCACAGATCAAAACAAGTCAACTATTCAACAGCTACAGACAACCTTGAACCACAGATCAAAGCAAGACAACTATTTAACAGCTACAGACAACCTTGAACCACATATCAAAACAAGTCAACTATTCAACAGCTACAGACAACCTTGAACCACAGATCAAAGCAAGACAACTATTCAACAGCTACAGACAACCTTGAACCACAGATCAAAGCAAGACAACTATTTAACAGCTACAGACAACCTTGAACCACAGATCAAAGCAAGACAACTATTTAACAGCTACAGACAACCTTGAACCACAGATCAAAACAAGACAACTATTCAACAGCTACAGACAACCTTAAACCACAGATCAAAGCAAGACAACTATTTAACAGCTACAGACAACCTTAAACCACAGATCAAAGCAAGACAGCTATTTAACAGCTACAGACAACCTTGAACCACAGATCAAAGCAAGACAACTATTCAACAGCTAAAGACAACCTTGAACCACAGATCAAAGCAAGACAACTATTCAACAGCCTAAAGTTAACCTTGAACCACAGATCAAAACAAGACAACTATTTAACAGCTAAAGACAACCTTGAACCACAGATCAAAGCAAGACAACTATTCAACAGCCTAAAGTTAACCTTGAACCACAGATCAAAGCAAGACAACTATTTAACAGCTAAAGACAACCTTGAACCACAGATCAAAGCAAGACAACTATTCAACAGCCTAAAGTTAACCTTGAACCACAGATCAAAGCAAGACAACTATTCAACAGCTAAAGACAACCTTGAACCACATATCAAAATAAGACAACTATTCAACAGCCTAAAGTCAACCTTGAACCACAGATCAAAGCAAGACAACTATTTAACAGCTACAGACAACCTTGAACCACAGATCAAAGCAAGACAACTATTTAACAGCTACAGACAACCTTGAACCACAGATCAAAGCAAGACAACTATTTAACAGCTACAGACAACCTTGAACCACAGATCAAAGCAAGACAACTATTTAACAGCTACAGACAACCTTGAACCACAGATCAAAGCAAGACAACTATTTAACAGCTACAGACAACCTTGAACCACAGATCAAAGCAAGACAACTATTTAACAGCTACAGACAACCTTGAACCACAGATCAAAGCAAGACAACTATTTAACAGCTACAGACAACCTTGAACCACAGATCAAAGCAAGACAACTATTCAACAGCTACAGACAACCTTGAACCACAGATCAAAGCAAGACAACTATTCAACAGCTAAAGACAACCTTGAACCACAGATCAAAGCAAGACAACTATTCAACAGCCTAAAGTTAACCTTGAACCACAGATCAAAGCAAGACAACTATTTAACAGCTAAAGACAACCTTGAACCACAGATCAAAGCAAGACAACTATTTAACAGCTACAGACAACCTTGAACCACAGATCAAAGCAAGACAACTATTTAACAGCTACAGACAACCTTGAACCACAGTTTAAAGCAAGACAACTATTTAACAGCTACAGACAACCTTGAACCACACAGATCAAAGCAAGACAACTATTTAACAGCTACAGACAACCTTGAACCACAGATCAAAGCAAGACAACTATTTAACAGCTACAGACAACCTTGAACCACAGTTTAAAGCAAGACAACTATTTAACAGCTACAGACAACCTTGAACCACACAGATCAAAGCAAGACAACTATTTAACAGCTAAAGACAACCTTGAACCACAGATCAAAATAAGACAACTATTTAACAGCCTAAAGTCAACCTTGAACCACAGATCAAAGCAAGACAACTATTTAACAGCTACAGACAACCTTGAACCACAGATCAAAGCAAGACAACTATTTAACAGCTACAGACAACCTTGAACCACAGATCAAAGCAAGACAACTATTTAACAGCTACAGACAACCTTGAACCACAGATCAAAGCAAGACAACTATTTAACAGCTACAGACAACCTTGAACCACAGATCAAAGCAAGACAACTATTTAACAGCTACAGACAACCTTGAACCACAGTTTAAAGCAAGACAACTATTTAACAGCTACAGACAACCTTGAACCACAGATCAAAGCAAGACAACTATTTAACAGCTACAGACAACCTTGAACCACAGATCAAAGCAAGACAACTATTTAACAGCTACAGACAACCTTGAACCACAGATCAAAGCAAGACAACTATTTAACAGCTACAGACAACCTTGAACCACAGATCAAAGCAAGACAACTATTTAACAGCTACAGACAACCTTGAACCACAGTTTAAAGCAAGACAACTATTTAACAGCTACAGACAACCTTGAACCACACAGATCAAAGCAAGACAACTATTTAACAGCTACAGACAACCTTGAACCACAGATCAAAGCAAGACAACTATTTAACAGCTACAGACAACCTTGAACCACAGTTTAAAGCAAGACAACTATTTAACAGCTACAGACAACCTTGAAACCACACAGATCAAAGCAAGACAACTATTTAACAGCTACAGACAACCTTGAACCACAGATCAAAGCAAGACAACTATTTAACAGCTACAGACAACCTTGAACCACAGTTTAAAGCAAGACAAACTATTTAACAGCTACAGACAACCTTGAACCACACAGATCAAAGCAAGACAACTATTTAACAGCTACAGACAACCTTGAACCACAGATCAAAGCAAGACAACTATTTAACAGCTACAGACAACCTTGAACCACAGTTTAAAGCAAGACAACTATTTAACAGCTACAGACAACCTTGAACCACACAGATCAAAGCAAGACAACTATTTAACAGCTACAGACAACCTTGAACCACAGATCAAAGCAAGACAACTATTTAACAGCTACAGACAACCTTGAACCACAGTTTAAAGCAAGACAACTATTTAACAGCTACAGACAACCTTGAACCACACAGATCAAAGCAAGACAACTATTTAACAGCTACAGACAACCTTGAACCACAGTTTAAAGCAAGACAAGTATTTAACAGCTACAGACAACCTTGAACCACACAGATCAAAGCAAGACAACTATTTAACAGCTACAGACAACCTTGAACCACAGATCAAAGCAAGACAGTCCACAATAACCGGGCTTGTTCCCCCGCCTCTCGTTTATTGCCACTGGACTTGAGTGGATGTTGGAGAGGCTGTGTGCCGGTTCTTGGTAATTTAATTTGTAGTAAGAAAATATTGCGCAAATCTTCTCTCTTTTTCTTTTTCTCTTTCTTCCTCTCCTTCTATCTCTCTCTCTCTCTCTCTCTCTCTCCCTCTCTTCCTCTTTCTCTCCCTCTCTCCCTCTATCTCTCACCTTTCTGATTGCATAACAGTGTTGAACATTGGCCTGATCTGTGGCCTGTTTTATGTGTCCATGTTTCCCAAAGATTTGTAATGGCCTCGATGGACTTCTGTATCATAGCTAAGAAGTTTACATGTCTCATTCGAACCTTTGTAGGGGGAGGGAAGGGGCGACTCCTGTGGGGAGCAAGGAAGTTCTAACGGAAGGGGGAAATCAAGCATATTTGAAACGGAGTGTATTTGTACACTTGTAATAATCTGTTTTACTAAATTTGATTTCCAGTTTAATTATAAATAAAATATTTCTAAAACTATTTCCAACACAAAACGCTAAGGATATTTTTGCTATTATGTGCAGTTATCACATCTACCGTTAAAAATCAAAGTAATAAGAAAGCACGTGCATTTAATTTTAGATTAGGAACACATTCTGATTAAAACGTATCTCCATATTTTCTATTCCGACTTGTTGTACACATCCCGGACGAGCACCCATATATGCGATGTTGTCTTCTCAGTGTTCTGGCTGTTTGCTAGTGGTTTTAGTATTTCTGACACATTTGACGAGTTGACGCCCACAGATGGTACTGAGGAGACATTCGCAGTTAATATAATTTATTAAATCTCAGAAGACACCCCGGTCAAGTCACCGTCCGCTACTCTCTAGCATTGTCAAATATTCAGATGGAAATATTTAATAAAGTTCATAACCGCCGTTCTCAATCATCCGCGTTTGTTACCAGGCGTTCGTGATTTTGCAATCCTCATGTATCAGTCACGCCACACACACAGGCGCCGAGCAAGTCTCTCCGACTGCTAGCTGTTTAGCTCCACCGTTAGGTTGGGTGTCGACTTGATGGGATTCTGGCTAGGCGGTCATCCCATAGACTTAAATCTCCTCCATGTCACATTAAACGCTCTATCAAACAAAACCTCTCACTCTGGCTGCGAATCACACACTGATTAGAACTTTGTATAATGTTTCAACCCTCGTTCTGGGTCTCTCGTGCTATCGCCTGAGCACTCTTTATATACTTCGTGCTTTCGCGAGTCTTCATGTTCTCGCGTGTTCTTCTCTCAGCCTATTTTTAGCCTTAAGACGTCATTAGAAAACGCCTGTGGGGATTCCCCTCATTGCACTGATAGGCAGCATAAATGTTCTGCTTCAGGGCTATTCAATTAGGTTTACTCAGGGGCCTACATTTTCTTAAGGAGGATTGTTACAGTCCAGAAGTCCGAGCACCAGCATGGAAACTTCATCAGTACAATAGAACTGGCATTTATTGGAGGAGCACGTGCGAGGCCTCCGCGGGCCAGTGGTCCTAAGGCATGCGTCAGCCTCGAGTGCTGGGAGTCCCAGGTTCAAGCCCCAATGAAGGCTGACATTTTTCAGGTGGACTTCTAGTAATGTCCCCTGGTCTCTGGGTAGTAAGATCGGATACCCGTGTGTATTGTTGCGCACTTAAAAATCCCTTGGCAGTTAAATCGTAAAAAGAGTTGCCTAACCGCGCTGTCTGGACAAAATTTACAGTTAAAAATCTACCCCAAGTATTTTCAGGATCCTCGCCGGTGCTACGCCGTTCGTGCACTGCACTGAGATTCTTCGGACTCAGGCTTGAGTTGAAGGTAGAACTGAGCACTTATTGGTTTCTACCCTTGTCCCATGAAGGTGATCTGATGTTCAAACCTAAACTAGACAACATACAAGTCAAGAGCTATTGTTCCATTTTTGTTTTGTCGAGTGGAACTATAGATTTCGACTTTAATTTTGTCTAGGGCATCCCCTGTCTCAACTTCTTGCCTCTACATCTACAAGTGCCAATCAATCAGTCAGGTGCCGTCTCCGCGAAGAAGATTGGCCGCAATAGATCTCCAACACTCGATCTCCTGTCCTGGTTCTACACTCTCTCGACTGTTATTCGTCCGTCTCTTGACGTTACTTCCCTCTTTCCCACTTACATAGCTGTCTACCTCTTGCTTTCTTGCCTTCGATTTTCTCTTCGTTGCGCTTTTCAAAAGAGTGTTATCCTAATGTATGTTTTCTTTTTCCCATGCTGGTTCTTTGGTCTTATGGGTTCCGCGTCGGTGATTATTTGACTTGGTTGATCACAGTAAACTTCAGAACCACTGACCCTGTTAGAAAAAAAACTGACAGTGAAAAAAAATACTGTGAGAAAGCCAACAATTCGGTGAAGTGTTTCTCACCTGAATTATCCACTTAAAACACGTCAGTTAATTCTACAGCCAAACATCCTGGCCAGGCTCGATATTCGATAAACTAGCAATTAAAAGTACTCGTGCCTGTCCTCTAACTACACAAGGTGTTACTCAAGAAAGTTTGGCTAAAAAACCAGATCGATACCAGGAGCTGTGTTAAGATGACACCGCCATGACGCGTAGATTGGTGGTTACTGGGAAGATAACATGGGATCATGGGATACGGGTGGCAGGCAGACTTAGTGATTTGACTAGCTGGTGTGTTGGTGAAACATGGTGTTTTGTCTAAGCTAGTGTGTTTGGTGAAACATGGTGTTTTGTCTAAGCTAGTGTGTTGGTGAAACATGGTGTTTTGTCTAAGCTAGTGTGTTGGTGAAACATGGTGTTTTGTCTAAGCTGGTGTGTTGGCAAATCTTTGTGTTTTGTCTAAGCTAGTGTGTTATCAAATCTTAGTGTTTTTGTCTAAGCAAAGGTGTTGACAAATCTTGGTGTTTTGTCTGGTTGTGGTGATAGTGTTTACTGACATGGATAGCTGGTGATTTGTAAGGCTGAGGTGTTGACGAATTTAGGACACTACCCTATTTAGTCGCCCTGTGCGACATGCTTGTTGGGAAGGCTATGGTTCTTTCAATTTGTCTCCCAGAATGGGGCTCTGGATCCCAAAAGAGAAATTTGGTACCGTAGGTCCCCTGGGGAACACTGGAGCTGCATCTGCTTTTGAAAAGCGTCTGCTGTGAATTGTTTAGTCTAAAGCGAGGATGGCAGTCTCTACCACATAGTCCATATAGCTGGAAAACGAAGACTTCAGGGCTTTACCACACTCTAAGACAAATATAAACGCTAAAAATGGATGATAGTGATTGTTATTTTTATTATTTTTTAATTATTATCATCATCATCGTTATCAGCATCATCATCATCATCAGATGAGGATGATGACAGTGATGATGATGATGATGACAGTGATGATGATGATAATAATGATGACAATGATGATGATGATGACAATGATGATGACAATAATGAACACAATGAGGATGACAATGATGATGAGGATGGCAATGATGATGACGATGATGATGATGAAAATGACATTGATCATGATGAAATTAAAAGGATGATGATGATGATGATGAAGATGATAATGACGATGATGTTGGTGATGATGATGACGTTGATGATCATGTTAATGAGTGTTATTATTATTATGCTCATGGTCATGTGATGATTGTGACGATTACTCAAAATATGTAATATTTCCACCTTGAGCTCGTTTAGTAATTATCTTTTCGTTCCAAGTTTCCTTAGGATTTCTTTGTTTCTGACAGTGCCTGACCGCGACAGGTGCCTCAAGCACACGGAAGATCGATCGAACGCCAAGAACGAAGTTAGTCTGGACAACAAAGAGTTTGTTGAAGCAACAAGATCAAAAGATACTTGAAGAATTGGGACCTGGACTGGAAACATCTCAGGCAGAAAATTCCTGGCGGTGATCTGTGGGTAGCCATCTTTCGAGTTCGCACATTCCAGGCTGGGAGAGCCAACAGAGACTCGACTAGACATATCTGTTGAATCACAGTCGATACCGGAAGTTATCTACCGGAAACTGTTTTGTAGGTACATCTCTATACTATACAACATTAACTCATCTCTTTTTTCTCTCTCTTTCTTTCTTTCTTTCTTTCTTTCTTTCTTTCTTTCTTTCTTTCTTTTTTTCTTTTTTTTTCTTTCTTTCTTTCTTTCTTTCTTTCTTTCTTTTTCTTTCTTTTTCTTTCTTTCTTTCTTTTTAGTAAAGTAACTAAAGTTAAGGACTCATTTTACAGGTATATCATCTTCTTTCTTCACCGGCTGTAAGCTCCGGTGGAAAGTCCTGGTTGTTTTTCACTTTAGACATCGGCTTTGTTCCAGGGCCTGAGTTTTGCGTGTACATCCGTTTTACTGGCGTGTTTGTGTTTGCACCTTGACACTCGGGCAAGTGCACCCCGACTTCGAAGAAAGCTCCCACTTAGTCGACTCCTACGACATGCTTGTTGGGAATGCAGTGGGTCTATCCTTGTTTTCCCCCACAATGGGGCCCTGGACCCCATACAGGAATATGAACATATAGCGCTAGACTCAGATGTTTAGACCAGCCGCCAGTCGACGGTTTGTGTTTTTAACATAATGCCGCCCCTATCGCCTCCCCCCCCCCCCCCTTCCCTTAAAAAAGGATGTATTTACTTCATAGAATATTTCTGTTATTTTTCGATGGCTCTTTCAAGTGTTTTTCACAGGTTTTCTAAAAATCTTTTTTTTTTTTTTTTTTCACGTTCGTTCCGCTTATCTGCATTCCTAGCAATTTTCGTATTTTGTTCATTTCCTTCTGCTTTTTTATTTCTCCTTTTTTTCGATCTACCTATCTACTTGTCTTTCTGTCTGAATATATGTATGTATATATGTATGTATGTATGTATGTATATCATATCTTGATAAGTAGTTTGTAAGTAAAGGGACGCAACCTTACTATATTTCATTACTTTACAGACAAGGGACATAAATCTTGAAATAATTTACAAGTTACAAAAATATGCTTTAGCACATTTCTCGCACGTGTCAAGAACTTTACTCCAGTCCAGTTTTAGCAGTAGTAGTAGTATTAGTAGTAGTAATAGTAGTAGTAATAGTAGTAGTAGTAGTAGTAGTAGTAGTAGTATTAGTAGTAGTAGCAGTAGTAGTAGTAGTAGTAGTAGTAGTAGTAGCAGTAGTAGCAGCAGTAGTAGCAGCAGTAGTAGTAGTAGTAATGGCAGTACTGGTAGTAGCAGGACAAGTATCTACAATTTCAGGCATAATACATTGTCACAATTCACACATGGTAGTTAATTATGTACTTACGCCCTTTTTTAGGACGTAATTTTTTTTTATTTGAAGCCCCACTCTGGCTTTTGCCAGGGGCCGCAATATAGGCAGGTCATAAATATGGCAAATTGTCTGAATGCGGTTTCTGGGACCTCTCCATGGCGATCCTCATCCACATGGTGGCACTTTGTGTCATAGAGTGTTTATCTCTTGTGTGATGTTCTGGTGGGGTAGAAATTCATTCATTCATTCATAACTCACATTGAACAAATCTTACCCAGTTTCGTCCTTTTTAGGACGAAATTTTTTGTTATTTGAAGCCCCACCCTGGCTTTTGTCAGGTGCCGCAATATAGGCAGGCCATAAATATGGCCAAATATCTGAACGCGGTTTCTGGGACCTCTCCACGGCGATCCTCGTCCACATGGTGGCACTTTGTGTCATCGGGTGTTTATCGCTTGTGTGATGTCCTGGTGGGGTAGAAAGTCAGTCAGTTTAAAGATGCAACATCAGTACTTAACCTCGCCCCTGTTTGTACATGTTCTACATACTAGCCATCCCCTTGTGGGATGCAATTTTTCGTTATTTTGAAGCTCCACGTTGGCTCTTGCCAGGGGTCGCTATATAGCCCGGCCATAAATATGTCCTGGTGGGGTAGAAAGTCAGTCAGTTTAAAGAACTACCACGGCTATAGTAGGTGGCTCCAATAACCTAACGGTTAAACGGGGTTTTTCGGGACTTGTGACAGGGTGATTTTCGTCCGAATAGTGACACTTTGTGTCACCAGATGTACATCGCTCGTGATGCTGTCCTTTGAAGTTGCCGGACTGCACAAAAGTCATATGCAGTCCCGTTTTCTGTTACAGAAAATAAGTGTTGCGTGCACATCCCTTTCACAGATCTGACCTATTTGCATGCAGACTGTTGGTTCCCTGCCTCTCAGGAAGATGTACTCCGACATCGAAGAAAGATCCCAATTAGTTTATCCTTGCTTTTGGGCAGGCGATGGGTGCATTCTTGTTTTCCAATCAATAGGGCCCCGTAACTAACAGGGGAATATGTATGTATTCTGTTTGGCTTTCTTTGACACACATAACAATGCTCACAAGCTGCAATTATTACTGCACTGTTGGCAAAGGAATAAAGTCAAGGGAAGTCATTTGCAAACACAGTAAAAACTTTTATCAAATCACCGGTTATGCCCCTTTTAATAGGTCTTTAAGACCTTGCGTCCGCCTTTCCCATTTTAAGAGTTTGACGACCTGAAAAAACATACCATTTAAAATCAGCCATTCCGAAAAGTAACAACCACAAGATACTCGAAAACATGAATGGAACAAAAATGCACAACAGACTGTCGTTGTGCGGTCCTGACAGGGTCGAAGGTCAGTCAGTCTTTCACAATGTCATTGTTAAACCCAACACAAACACCTACCTCCACACCCACAATGCGCAAGTTCCATTGTAAACATTTTCTGGTGCCCCAATATAACTCTACTATATATATGGCTTTACGGTTGATCGAAGTTTCCAGGATTTGTACAGGTACGATTCTTATCCTTAAGACACTCTTGCGGATTTCAATCTTTTAGGAGAGTAAATGCTGTGCTAGATAAGAGCAACTAACACTGTTCTATATCAATACAATGGAATACGCCCATGAATGCAGGTGATACCACGTGTACATTAATGTGTTTTAGAACTACACTGTAGTAGCAGTAGCAGCAGCAGCAGTAGCGGTAGTAGTAGCAGTAGTAGCAGCATTAGTAGTAGCAACAGTAGCAGCAGTAGTAGCAGCAGCAGCAGTGTCACATACCGCTTGTATCACGTGCCTGATTAAGGATTTCTCCTTATGAACCAACAGCACTCTGAAATAGTATAAATGTTAGGATGTCGGCTCGTATTGGTCTAGGCGGTATCCCGCAGCCAATATACACCCAACCTATTTCAGGAGTAGGGCAACACAAGTTATGGCACTACAGAATATATATATATATTCCTAAGCGCAACTTGGCCGGACGTTCCCACTACTACAAGAAAATAGCCCCCAGACTATGATAGTTTACTATCACAGTCATGTTAACACAGATTAAGACTACTGTTTATACACACATATACTCCAGACAGCTAAGAACAGTGAATGATGGACACTCAAATAAATATGAAAAATTCCAAAGACATGTAATAAATTCAACATATACATCATATAAGAGTCAAGCAAAAGGGATTCAAGAACTTCCAGAATTGACAGACATAATGACACTCAGTTCTTCCAGAGAGCTACCATGGATCATCATGGCACATATGAGAATAGTGAATCTAGGAACCAGGCACTGAGTTCAGAAGGACTTATCTTGCTCTGGGTCTGGTCCACAGCAACACTTACATCACACCAACTGGGACATCTGGAACAAAGTCACTAGGCTGGTTGGCTCCTCAGCATCGCAGGAACTGCACTTGAAGAAAATGTCATTCTATCTGGTGTGTCCCTAAATAAGAATGGGTCACCACAAATGATAGGCACTGTCCGGCTTCTTCGGGTGGCTCCCTGAATATTGACTTCTCCCACAGAAACAAGGGCTGCTACAGGCTGTCTGACCAGAGTCGTCAACAGGCTCTCATGGTGCAGTCTTCCATCTGCCGGTGGCACATCAGAGGTTGTAGTAATCAAGCTGCTGGCAGTCAAGTTAGTGGCTTTATGGACTGTTGATTAACTGCCTGACCTCCAAGGAGCTATCATCCCAAGCTTTGAGAAATGTCCTGGACACAAAAGCCGCCTCCTCAGAGTACAGATACTAGAGGCACATTTAGGAACATCAGTTCTCCTTGGCGGTCCGGCAGAAAATGAGAGGGAATTTGTGCAGTGTTGTCACTTTTCTTTGACAAAAAACATCCAAAACGGAGTCAAAAAATATATAAAATATATAAATTTGCATTGAAAACATCTAGAAAAAAACATCCAAATGGAAAGAGACAATTTACATAGCCATTGATATGACTTACCCTATAGAGTTATGTCCTCATCTTCACTGATGTCTGCCTCACAAGATCTGCAGGTTAGCTTCGATGATGAAGATGAAGCTTCAGATCCAAAATGTCTCTGGTATGCTTTAGCTATTCCAATTTCTTTTAATACACAATCAGGGAGCTGATAGGTGGAACAGTATTTTCATACTCTCTTCAGGCCGAATTTTATTGCCAAGATAGCATTTAAGAGGTCAAGTTTCATCCTATTTCTTAGGTTAGATTTGATATAATTCATAGCACTGAACACTCATTTGAGTGGGGTAGTATCATGGCAGATATGGTCCATTCAAAGAGCTTACAGAATGGACTGTTTGATGAGACAACTTAAAATTGTCTCACTTCACTCCAAAACGCTTTAGTTTCTGATTTGTTTGTCCATTCAACAAAGTTAATTTTGATTAACTGATGTTCATAACTTTACAATATTTAGGTATCTCCTTTACTGGTTGAAGTTTGTTCACAGAAAAGAGTGAAATATTTTTCAATACATCTAGATTTTCAGGAAGTTTCTGCATCAGTTGCTTGAACAATGAGATAAGGAAATCTTCACAGCGTTTTCTCAAGTTGTTCTCTTCATTCTCTGTTAACAATCCTTTTGTTTTTAAATCATAAATTTTTCATTCGATGTGATATCCAAGGTATGACTTGGGAGATAAAGAGCTCTCTATAGTGCAGGTGAGCAAATCAGCTTTAGAAATTTGCAACACCAGTCTTTTACCAACTTAGAGAAATAGCAAAGTGAGATCGTCAAGTAATTTAACTTTATCAACATGTTTAAATTTGAACAGTTTTTAAATTTTTGCACTTTCATTAGAATAGGTTGTAAAAAGAGAAGGAATGTCAAATGTTTTTCATCACTGTGCATTCCATATAGTATTTCAGCTGTGTGGCACTTTTCCCTTTGTCTTGTTATTTCAAAGTGTGTCTTCAACTCCAACCATTGCTTAACAATACTTTCAACAGCTTGTTGAATTGATAACCATCTAGTTTTTCAATCTGACAGAATTTTTCAGTGGTGTGCAACCAGCATTTTAGGCTGTATATATGTATTGTATTGTTTTGCTGTTGTCAAATGATTTGGAAAACCAGCTATGTGTTTCAGCAATTAGGTATTCCAAATTCCTTGGTAAACGTTCAAATGAAGCATGTGATAATGCTAGCTGCAATGAATGATACAGACATTTTAAAAGGATTAACGATGGAATAGCTTCCTTCAACTTGCAGCCAAATTCTTCAAGTCTGCTGTTTGCTGATTAAAAGTTTCTTCAGTTCGTGAACTATACTTTCTGCATCACACTTTTCCAATTGAACTAGTTGTCAGAGGCCAGTTCGGCTATGGGACGGACAAATTTGATGATAGTGAATCATCACGTATGAACGAGTTGACCTTCAGTAAAACTCAGTATGAGAGCGGGCAGCTTGACCACGGAATAAACAGGGTTCACCCTCTCTGATTGGCAGAAGCCGCTGTATCTGTGTCAAAGCCGCTAATCGTTAGCCCGGTTATCGATCTGTTTGTGGCGAAAAAGCAATTAGACGTCTGGGAAATTTGGAGCAATGACGTCATCAACTTGAGTGCTCATGCGTACAGCCAGACTGGCACACACAAAAAGCGCCTGATCTTTGGCATGCACGCATCGCGCAGGGGTCGCTGACCAGCGGGGTCATCACGCACACGCCAAGGGGGTCATGCCCAGAATGTTCTGGACACTCGTTTATTAGAACTACCAATGATTACAACAGGGAGTGTCTGGATATGTATTACAGTCTTTTGGTTTTCTCCGCGGCCCCATTTTGGAAAGCGGCTTAGAGGTTAGTGACTGCGTTGAACAATTTTATGATCCTCAAATACTAGGGTTCGTTTTCAGCGGTTCATTTAGCTGCCTATCCTTTAGGAGATATATTGATGATGGTTTTGGTGTCACCGATATGTCAGTAGTGGAACTGGAAAACTTCATTGAATTCTTCTCGAATTTTCATCCCAGTATCCAACTAACCCACCATATTTCTTCCTCTTCAGTCAATTTCTTGGACCTTTCAGTTTCTATCAACCCTCGTGGTCTCACTACATCGGTCTACTATAAACCGACCGACTCCCATGCCTTTCTACTCTATGACTCCTCTCATCCTCGGTCTTGTAAGGACGCCATTCCTTTCTCTCAACTCTTGCGCCTTAGACGATTATGCCAGGATGATGATGACTTTCACAGTAGGGCCCACGAAATGATGAATTTCTTCCGATCACGTGGATATCCTGAGTCTGTCTTAGAATCTGCCTTCCGCCGCTCCCAGAGCATCAGTCGGGTGGAATTTTTCATCCCCAGGCCTAAACGGCAGAACCTTAGACCCATACTTTCCTTAACTTACCACCCTCATAACATTGATATCAAGAATATCCTATTCCGCCATATGTCTATCCTCCGAGCGGACCCAGTAACCAACGCTGTGTTTTCAGAGACACCTCTACTGGCATATAAGCGGGACCGCAACCTCAGAGATTTACTGGTACACAGCAGAGTACGGGGACCCGCCCCAACTCATCCGGGCACTAAGGCTTGCCTTAGATCTCAGTGCAACACCTGCCCATACGTGCTGAATACTTCAGATGTGACTTTCCCTAAAGGCACTTTTAGCATAAAAGATGAATTCTCCTGCACTAGTAGGAACGTCATCTATGCTATCATCTGCAAACGGTGCAACATCAAGTACATCGGGGAAACTGGTCTTCGCTTAGCCGACAGGTTTCGCCAGCACCTTCATGACATCACTAACCAAACAGCCAGGCCAGTTTCCACTCATTTCAACAGCGCTGACCATCGCGGGACCGCTGACATTCAGGTCACGGCCATCAGATCCTGCTCGTCTGACGATCGACATCGGAAAACTTTGGAAAACCGACTTATATATTTGATGGGTAACCTCTCACCACTAGGCCTTAACACCCAACATAGCTTCGTATAAATTACCAGTGTCCCGGTAACGCACCCTTATCCCCCTCCCCCTCCCCACTACACCCACGCCCATCCCACGTTAGTTTCTGACTGTCATGATATTCCAGTTACATACCATGAGGGTTATCCCCTAGGTCTCGACAGATTATGTTGCTGGTTGCTTGACACTACATAATATACTTGGATACTAGTCTCTCTCTCTCTCTCTCTCTCTCTCTCTCTCTCTCTCTCTCTCTAGCTATATACCAAGTTTTCTCTGGTCTTCCCTCTCCTTACTCTTCTCCCCTTCCTCTCCCCCTTTCTGTTTTGTTTCTCCCCTACCCCCCCCCCCTCGTTCTCTATCTTCTTCTCTTTTCTCTCCCCTATTCATACAACCTTTCATTCATCCATTCATTTTTCCTCGTTACATATGGATGCACTGTCCTAATGTGGAACAACTTCGTGATAGTGTTGGAACGCACTCCTCCTATACAGTGTACATATCTCGTTTTGACTACCGAGAGGGTAAGTATGTGTACACATTGGGGGTATGCACTTCTGACTCGACAGATATTGGGTATAACAGTCATCCTTACTGTCTCTGTGTGACATCTGACAGTCAGATAGAAGCACTGCATCACAAGACCCTGGTTCACGCGATGTCAGATTACCATACATTCAGACCCATCCATCTATATATCCTTCCATCTACCCATCCATCCTCTCGTCCATCCATATATCATATCATTCATTCATCCCAATCCACTCAGCCTATTATTCGATGTGTCCATCCATTCATCGCTCCCCACGTTTCTTTGCACACATACCCGATGTACAATCCATCACTAGTCTCGGCTACCTACACAGCAGGTATCTCAGGCAACACGATGTTGTTGCGCGTGGGCTCGATTGATACTTTAAAAAACAATCACCCTTACTGTCTTTACTTGCTTGATGACAGTAAGAGAGAAGCATCACAGTATGAGACACTTGTTTGGACCTGTTTAAATCCCCGGCTCTCTAGCGTAGTTGGCTAAACCGGATTGCGCGGTGAGCGGGTGACGAGCTCCATGTGGTCCGGGAGTAGGCATAAAAGCCACATTTCTCCTAGCTTTACGGTATTTAAAATGGAATCAAGGCCGAAGGGTTGCGATATCCATAATACCGAGCCTAAGGATTAACAACTCATGGCTTCTGGTTACTAAAACAAAGCAACAAACCTATTTTAATATATCAGCATGCATATAGGCAGATCCATCCATCCATCTACCATTGCATCTATCTACTAACGTAACCATCGTCCCGCCCATTCATCTACCCACACCATTTATCTCACCATCCACTCAATGCTATTTTTCACCTCTTCCTTCCATTCTGGCTGTTACCAGCCTTACACTTCGGCTCTACCAATACTTTGTATAAAAATCACCCTTACTGTCTCTATTTGATAGCGGACAGTAAGAGAGAAGCACTGTGTTACTAGACTCATGTTTTTACATCATCTCATATTTGATCAATCAATCCATCCATCTACGATACCATTCATCCACTAATACAGTCATCCATCATTCCATCCATTCATCTACCCACCCATCCATCCATCTATCATTCCATTCATCCACTAATACAGTCATCCACCATTCCATCCATTCATCTACCCACCCATCTATCCAGGACACACTCGCCTATCCACACCACCATCCACACATGCTGTTTTCCCATCTATCCCTTTATCGCTCCCTTACACTCTGGTTGTTACCAGTCTTACTCTCGGGCTCGACTGATTACTTTTGTATAACAAGCATCCTTACTGTCTCTATTTGATAGCTGACAGTAAGAGAGAAGCATTTATCTATCTATCTATCTATCTATCTATCTATCTATCTATCTATCTATCTATCTATCTATCTATCTATCTATCTATCTATCTATCTATCTATCTATCTATCTATCTATCTATCTATCTATCTATCTATCTATCTATCTATCTATCTATCTATCTATCTATCTATCTATCTATCTATCTATCTATCTATCTATCTATCTATCTATCTATCTATCTATCTATCTATCTATCTATCTATCTATCTATCTATCTATCTATCTATCTATCTATCTATCTATCTATCTATCTATCTATCTATCTATCTATCTATCTATCTATCTATCTATCTATCTAATCTATCTATCTATCTATCTATCTATCTATCTATCTATCTATCTATCTATCTATCTATCTATCTATCTATCTATCTATCTATCTATCTATCTATCTATCTATCTATCTATCTATCTATCTACCTACCTACCTACCTACCTACCTACCTACCTACCTACCTACCTATCTACCTACCTACCTATCTACCTACCTACCTACCTACCTATCTATCTATCTACCTACCTACCTACCTACCTACCTACCTACCTGTCTATCTATCTATCTATCTATCTATCTATCTATCTATCTATCTATCTATCTATCTATCTATCTATCTATCTATCTATCTATCTATCTATCTATCTATCTATCTATCTATCTATCTATCTATCTATCTATCTATCTATCTATCTATCTATCTATCTATCTATCTATCTATCTATCTATCTATCTATCTATCTATCTATCTATCTATCTATCTATCTATCTATCTATCTATCTATCTATCTATCTATCTATCTATCTATCTATCTATCTATCTATCTATCTATCTATCTATCTACCTACCTACCTACCTACCTACCTACCTACCTACCTACCTACCTACCTACCTACCTACCTACCTACCTACCTACCTACCTACCTACCTACCTACCTACCTACCTACCTACCTACCTACCTACCTACCTACCTACCTACCTACCTACCTACCTACCTACCTACCTACCTACCTACCTACCTACCTACCTACCTACCTACCTACCTACCTACCTATCTATCTATCTATCTATCTATCTATCTATCTATCTATCTATCTATCTATCTATCTATCTATCTATCTATCTATCTATCTATCTATCTATCTATCTATCTATCTATCTATCTATCTATCTATCTATCTATCTATCTATCTATCTATCTAGCTGTCTGTCGATATTTGTTTGCAAGCACAGGCACCACTTTTATTCCATGCGGATGGACTAAGGTCATCCCCACAACCCAACCCCGGTTACGCCCTATAGGCCAACCCCTCCCTCCCTCCTTAGACACTTAGTGTACGCTGTTGGCGTCCAGCCCGTCCCTTTTTTTTGCCCCTACCTGCGCGTTGGAGGTATATAGGCTGACCGTCGTTTCATTTGAACGAATTCACCCGAATAAACCCCTTCCCAAGAGGCAGGGACTCCGCCATTGACCTGTCAATAGCCACACCCGAGCTGGCAGGCAGCCAATGGTCGATAGAAGTAGACAGCTCAACCGATCACCTTCCGATCACAATTAATACCCGAATGAGAGCGCTGACCCAAGAAGCCAGCTGTCGACCCCAGTTCAACTTAAAAAAAAGCGAACTGGGGCGAGTTTCAGACAGAAATGAATAACACGCAGATGGAGAGAGAAAAAGACGAAGGGATAGATGAATATGCTGAACGGGTAACTAACATCATCCTGCGAACAGCTACCAAATACATACCGAATAAAAACCTACCTAATAACATCGCCGGCAACACTCAAAGAAAACCGACTGCCGACACAAGATCAACAGTTACTATCAAAACTCCTGTAGGATGGTGGGATACCTATTGTACGACTGCAATACGGGCTAGAAAAGCTGCCCTGCAGAGATACAGTAGGTACAGAACAGAGGCCAACTACGCGACGTACAAGAAACATAGAAACGAAGCCAACAGGGCTGTACAAAAAGCTAAACAGGCGCACTGGAGATCTTTTTGCCAAACATTAACACCAGACACACCAGCCACCGAAGTTTGGAGAAAAATCAAGGCGATCCAAGGCTCTAAAAAATCAATTAATATCCCAACAATCAAAGACCCAGAGATAGCCATAACAGATAGGGAAAAAGCAGAACTTTTCGGGAAATACTTCCACAAAGTCAGTTCAAACGCCAGCCTAGGTGCGAGTGAAATAGAAAGAAGAAACCAATTCCTAGAAACTAACCGACCCCGAAGATGGTGCAGCGAAGATCACTACCTCGATGCGGAAATTACAATCGAAGAAGTAGTCGCTGCGGTAGGAGAGAAGACCAACACTGCCGCCGGAGCAGACATATTAAACTACGCCATAGTCAAAATGTTACCAACAAATAGTCTAAAAGTAATAACGGATCTGTTCAACATAATCTGGAAAGAAGGTTACATCCCCAAACAGTGGAAGAAGGCGGTCGTCATACCAATATTAAAGACAGGGAAAGATCCACAGAGAGCAGATTCATACCGACCCATCTCACTAACTTCACATTTAGGAAAAATACTAGAAACAGTAGTCAAAAAACGGATAACTTTCCACCTAGAGAAGAACAATCTACTGAGCAAGACGCAATCGGGATTTCGAAACAACCGTTCGTCCCTCGATCAAATAATAAAATTAGAAGACCACGTCAAACGGGGCTTCAGAAGGGGTCAAAAAACGATAGCGGTCTTCCTTGATCTGGCCCAGGCGTATGATCTATGCTGGAGAGAAGCGGCGCTGTTAAAAATAGCTAAGATCGGGATCAAAGGAAGAACGCTCAACTACTACATAACAGCTTCCTACAAGACAGGTCGTTTGAGGTGTCGGTTAAAAACACAACTTCAACCCCACGTATCCAGGAGAACGGAATTCCTCAAGGTGCCGTGATTTCTCCAATTATATTTAATATACTAATAAATGACTTAAATGAGGCCATAATAAGCAAAGACGTAGGCCTTTCTCAATTCGCAGACGACTGCGCAATTTGGAAAAGCGCTCAAAAACTAACAGACATCCGCACCAACCTACAAAGAGAACTCAATCACGTCACCGATTGGCTGAACCAATGGGGCTTCAGAGTCAACGCAGCAAAATCGGTGGCTATGATTTTCAACTACAAACAACAAAGATATGACAGAAACCTAGAAAAACTAAGAATTAACGGCCAAATAGTAAATATGCAAAAACACACACGATTTTTAGGGATGGAACTAGACCAACAGATGAATTGGAACAGGCACATAGATCTAACGCGAGAAAAATGCAGAAGTGCATGTAATATACTAAAGATAATCAAAGGGACCGGCTGGGGCGCCCACACAAAAACTATGTCAACAGTCTACAAAGCCATCGTCCGAGGTAAAATGGAGTACGGTGCAATAATATACGACGCCGCTCCAGATTATAAGAAAGCACCAAGCTCTAACGATTCCATCCAGCACCAAGCACTAGCAACAATCATAGGTACCGGCCTCAGAGAGGGCACTGGAGGTAAACAAGCACAGACGCCATGGAAGTGGCACTCGGCATAGCTCCCCTGAACCTGGTCGTGCACTACTCTAACGTAGAAACTCTCGCTTAACTACTGGCTCCAGGCACAAAACTTGCTCAGACCCCCGACCACCCAGCCAGACAGGCACTGCGAGATATAACACCGCTACCCATGGAATGATCGGCCAAACTCGGGCGACAGAAATTCCAAGAACACGAATGCATGGGAAATAGCTAGGGCCATCGAAGGCCACGAAATAGAGAACATGCTAAACAACAAACGAAAATACACCGCCACCATCCCCCCGTGGGAACTCAAACCCCCGTGGATCGACACCAACCTAACAACTAAAATCAATAAACTAACAGATAATGCTGAGGCAAGAAATATAGCTAACGAATTTATTGCAAATATAGAAAAAGACAATCTAATAATCTACACAGATGGCTCAAAAAACCAATTCGGCGAAGTAGGAGCAGGAGTCTACATCCCAGCATGGAGTACCAAACAAGAGTACCGAGTTACAAAAGATACTGCTATCTGCACGGCCGAACTGGTGGGCATCCTAAAAGCCATAGAAACAGCCAGTGTTTACCCGCCGACAAAACTACACGTCCTCACCGACTCCCTAGCGGCCGTCCTGTCACTGAGAGATCTAGGCAAAGTCAGCAGACCAGACATCAAAGAAGAGATCATAGCAGCAGCCACAAACATCAGAAACATGGGCTGCCAGGTCACAATAGCCTGGATACCCGCCCACAGGGGCATCGCCGGAAACGAAGTGGCGGACGGCGCGGCAAAGCGGGGGATAAAAAGTAACGACAGAATAGACACTGGCCTGGGCAAGTCAGAAATAAAAGCCTATATTAAACTGAACATTACTAAAACATGGGCGGCTCAATGGGAGCGATGCCCCAAAGGCAGGAGAGCCCATAAATCACTAAGAAAACCGAGAAACCAGACACAAATAAAAGAACCGACTAAAATACCAGCTAACGACCTAATTTGGAAGTTAAGACTGGGTTACTGGCCAGAACAATTTATCAACCCGAGGTGCCTAGAGTGCGGTACAGAGAACACAATAGAACATTACCTGCTAACATGCAGAAGATACACCTCACAGAGAAGCGACATAATATCGTACCACCGCAAAACCAATACTAAGTTAACGTTCGAGAGTTACCTGCACGTCGACAGCGAGCCGGCACTACAAAAGCTGGTAAAACAGTTTGTATGCAGAACCAACAGCACCCTGCAACGAGCAAGAACAACGGCAGACGGTCAACCAACACAGGACCGACCAACATGAGGACCGAAGCCAACCCAGTGTCTAGTCCCAAAGTCCCATTCGATTCACTAAGACAAGATAACTGGTTACCTCTCATCCTTCGACCTCGCTTTATGTCCTCTGATGCTATCCAAAACTCTAAATAAACTCACTTGTCCACTATTTCATAACGGCGGTCCACTTAGCCAAAATAATAAAAAAAAAAACCTAACAAATTTACTATTTAGTATATTTTCAGAAAATAATAGGACAACAGCAACCGACTACGGCCACCCCGACGTTCCAAGGCAACCCGCTGAGGACATAGCACTAAAGGGGACCAGCACTCAAGGATGCCAGTCTTAAAATAATCAACAATATCATACGCCGCCACACCACCACCCAGAAAAGAAGAAGACAACGGCAACCGCCCACGGCCACCCCGACGTTCCAAGGCATAATAACCGAGGACATAGCACCAAAGGGGACCAGCACCTAGGACGCCAGTCTTACCTTGATTTTCTCCCCTGCCCCATCAACCCAAATGCACTAATTATGTTTTCTTTTAAATGAGACTCTTTTCAGAACACTCAGACCAGGACCCTGCCTCAGGCCAGCAACCAGAGACGATGGCGAGGACCAGCTGGGATTCTCTCCTCTCAACCTTGCAATCTATCCGTCCCACTCATTCTACCGATCTTACTATACCAATCTTCTGGAACGTTCAAGCATTCCCTCCTTTATGCGAATCTGTGTTACCTCCGCTACTTCTTTCAAAAAAAAAAAAAAAAAGGTTTTTTTTTTTGGTCGCTCACAACAACGGATTGTGACGACTTGGTTGTCCTGAAAAGGAACATTGTATGTACATCGACCCGAGCTGACTGGCTTGTTGTTTGGCTTTTTCCCGGGGCTTACCTAAGCGGCAAGGGCACTAGCGCAGCGACCAGCACGGCAAGAACAAGCACCAGCATCAATCAAGCAAATACCCTCAGGGACAAGAAACACGACAAACCACAACTGATCCTGCCAAAACCACACCAAACAAGACAAACCCGCAAAGAACCGAAAAACGCACAGCAAAGAAGCAAAGAAAGCAACTAACAAGGACAACAACTGATGGAAAGCAAAAACTTAAAACAGGTGTGGACACACAAACACCACAAAGGACTAAACCAAGGATAAACCACAAGGACACACGGCCGACCAAATAACCGACGCTCAGATAGGAGCTGGTTAAACGTCGCCTAAGTTTGGAATTTTTGTTTATGGAACCAGGAACCAGGAACCATTTGAACGAAGTTTTTTTCGCCAGGGACACTAGATGAGTATCGTTAATTTTATACATTAGAGTCCTATGTAGTCACTTCATAGTTAGAGCCTATTTGTGTATGTGTACTGTGTTGTCCTTTATGTGCTGATGAAGGCTAATCGCCGCAACGTCCTTTGTTTGTTTATTGTGATCGATTTTGTAAAGCTAACATAAACTAATTGTTGTTTCTTACCAACTTTTTCTCTTCCCTATAATTTTCTACTCCTTATAAAAACCTATCCTTTACAGGGCGTTGCAGAACTAACGCCAGTATGTTTTTGGCTGTTGTGGTGTTCCTAGACATATGTTACATTCAGAAATTTGCCACTGCTTTCTAAACGGTCAGCTCTCTGTATCACTGTCGACATCAGAGCAAGAGGATCTGCTGCCAAACTGCCAGCAGCTGTCGATGCAATTGTCGAAATCAACGAAAAGCGTACAGCCGGAGAAGAAGACGTACTGGTCCTAGTTGTGTTTGCGCATGCGGTCGTGAACCCAAGCCATTACTCCACACACAAGAGTTCGCTTATCTGTCCTTTCCGACACACGAACTTTGACAATGGATTCTCTCTTCAATGACCTCGTTGTTATCGCCATCTGCGGATTGGTTATTTCTAGTATGTGTAACTTGAACCCACTGTTTCCCCAACCTTTTTTGTGCTATGCCCCACCTAGGTTAGTTGCGTATCCTTTACGGGACGTTGCAGAACCAACCCCAACCGCAGAACCAACCCCCTGGCTGTTGTGTGATTTTTCAAGGCAAGTTTACGTCCAGTAATTTGCCATTGCTACTGAACGGTCGGCTTTCATTATACCACTGTCGAAACCAACGCAAGACGCATGGCCTGCTGCTGGGATCGAACCCGGCATCCCGGCATTACGAAGCGTTCGCATCGACTTAGCCACAGAGCCGACATGTCCCACCTAAGCCTTTCTAAAATCCGTATGTCCCCTATGTAACTTAAACTCTGATGAGTCCATATGCAAATAACCCCCTTCCTCCCTCCCCCCCTCTTTAACAATTAGCCCCCCACCCCCCATCCAACTCCCAGCAATCAAATATCCCGTGTGGGTTCCGGGGCCCCAGTGTGAGGGAAACATGAATTGACACTCTGCCTGCTCTAAAGCATGTCGTAAGAGTAGACTAATTGGGAGCTTCCTGCGAAGTCGGAGTACATCCGAGGGACACGGGACCAACAGTCTGCGTAAGACATGTGAAATGGATGTGCACGCAACACTCAGTTTCTGGTGCAGGACTAGAATCCAAAAGTGGACGAGCAACCAACACTTTTCGCCGGATTTTACAGCTGGTGAACGCGAAGAAGAAGAGGAACAATCAAATGGGCCCCCCTAAGGGGGATGGCTCCCACGTTATGAAATACATCTGTAACCTGATGATGATGATGATGATAATGCGTCGTTTGTCACTTGTAAATTCAGAACATGTTATAATATTCTGGACACAAATAGTTTCGTATAGTTCCATTTACCGTGAAAAAGAAGAGAAAGAAGGCAGGGGCGAAGAGTAGATATGTTTCGTTATGACTCAATAAAATCTTCCTGATTATGACCAGTTCTCCTCGAGGCGCAGACGGCGTCTGGAGGTGACAGGTTCAATTCCCGGCACGGTAACAATAGCTTTAGATTTTTATGTTGTCTAGTGTGTTCTTCTATCATTCTACTTCTTTCTATGAGTGCCAATCAATACACTTTCTGTTACTTGACTAATCCTTGATAATAAGTACATTGGCACGGCGTGTCTGCGTCTGTACGGGAAAGCCCGCATCTGCGACTTTCAACAACTGCACCAGACATGCGCAGTGCATTCTTGGCGTCCGGCGTGCCTGCCCTTTAACCATCCCCTGTTTTTGTTTATAGGTATACAGTTGGTGTTGTGTCTCCATCGTGTATAATTTAGGGCATGTTTCTGTCTGTCTGTCTGTCTGTCTGTCTGTCTGTCTGTCTGTCTGTCTGTCTGTCTGTCTGTCTGTCTGTCTGTCTGCCTGTCTGTCTGCCTGCCTGCCTGTCTGTCTGTCTGTCTGCCTGCCTGCCTGTCCTTTAACCATCCCCTGTTTTTGTTTATAGGAACACAGTTGGTGTTGTTTCTCCACCGTGTATAATTTAGGGCATGTTTCTGTCTGTCTGTCCGTCCGTCCGTCCGTCCGTCCGTCCATTCATATGTTTGTCTCTCTGTCCGTCCGTCCGTTCATCTGTCTGTATGTCTGTCTGTCTGCTGTCTGTCTGTCTGTCTGTCTGTCTGTCTGTCTGTCTGTCTGTCTGTCTGTCTGTCTGTCTGTCTGTCTGTCTGTCTGTCTGTCTGTCTGTCTGTCTGTCTGTCTGTCTGTCTGTTTGTCTGTCTGTCTGCCTGCCTGCCTGCCCTTTAACCATCCCCTGTTTTTGTTTATAGGTATACAGTTGGTGTTGTTTCTCCATCGTGTATAATTTAGGGCAGTTTCTGTCTGTCTGTCCGTCCATCCATCTGCCCGTCCGTCTGTCTGTCTGTCTGTCTGTCTGTCTGTCTGTCTGTCTGTCTGTCTGTCTGTCTGTCTGTCTGTCTGTCTGTCTGTCTGTCTGTCTGTCTGTCTGTCCACTTGCGCGTCTTTATGTGCGTATGTCTGTATTGTTGCCTTCGCTCCACAGACAAAGTTTCAAATAACAAATGTTAAATTTACCATTCATTTATTCACTTTAACATTACATTCATAATTTCTAAGAAACAGATAACAGGAGATGGCGAACGCGAGGTTCCGTGTGAAGGTTGTTACATCTGACATTGCCTTTCAGACCCGACTAGCGTGGGAGTCACGTGCTGGGGCATTGAAGGATGTGCGAGTGAGCAGTTTGTGACCTGACCCAGTAGGAATCTCAGCTATTTGAGTGGAGGGGATCACGTGCACTCCGGAAAGTCTTGTTTACCAGAACAGTGTTGTCTATAATGTCCAGAAGGTGCGGTGGTGTTGTTTCTAGAAGATCGCTTGGGGATCTGAAAGTCGTGGGTTTAGGTCCTAACAAACCGGAACTTTGTTTAAAATGTTCGTGGCTCCCAGGTCGACCCAGCTCTTGCCAGGGGCCGCAATATAGCCCGGCCATATATATGGTTTAATGGCTAGACGCAGTTTCCGGAACCTCTGCACGGGTGATCCTCGTCTTCATGGTGGCACTTTGTGTCATCGGGTGTTTATCGCTTGTGTGATGTCCTGGAGGGGTACAATGTGCTACTTCTACTAGCCTCCATGTGTGTGTGGGTAGATTGCGGGTAGACGGATTGTTTAATTTACTATTTATTGTTTACTGTTCAGTCAAGTACAGAAAACTGTTTTCTCAATTCTCAGTCTACGAAAGCTCAGGTGGTTGGGTCACACCTAGAGAATGGATATATATATATATGGGGAGCAGTCGTGGTGTAGCGGTTAGACCATCGTCTGTGGATCGTGAGGTCGTCAGTTCGGGTCCTAACGGAGCCGGACATTTTTCGAAACTGACCTTTGCTCCCAGGTCGACCCAGTCTTGAGTTGGTACCAGGCGGCGTCCTGGGAAGTAAAGGCGGTCGGTGTGATGCTGACCATATCATCCACCAAGTGCAGATTGGTCAAAGAAATATAGGTCTAGCCCTATATGCCCAATACACATGGAGGCTTGGGGAAATGGTTCTTTACTTTACTTCATGTATACCCACACCCACACATACGCATACACACACACACACACACACACACACGAACACACACGTACACACACACACATGCACACACACACACACGCACATACACGCACACACACACACACACACACACACACACACACATACGCGCATACACACACGCACACACACACACGCAGACACTACACGGAGGAGTCCATTGGGGAGGATACAATCCTTATCCTAAGTGGACCGTGTTGCGTGCAGGGGGCACAACATGAAGTAGATGAGAATGAAGGAAGAAATGATTGCAAGAGAGCTGAGCGTCTGAGCCGAAAGAGACTAAACACAAATCTTGACAACAGCATCCTGCAATCCCATGCTATCATTATGGAAGACTTGCTAGTCACACTCGCCATCGCCGTGGACTGTGAGACCCGTGCCTTTTCATAGTGCAATATAATACTATCGTCTTTAAAAACGATAAGGTGCCAATCAATCATAAACCAATCAGTATATATATATATATATATATATATATATATATATATATATATATGTATGTATGTATATATGTGTGTGTGTGTGTGTGTGTGTGTGTGTGTGTGTGTGCGTGCGTGTGCGTGTGCGTGTGCTGGATATTGTGGGGATGGAGAGTGCTAAGAAAGGACTTTCCTTGAATATTAAGAAAACGAAAGTAATGGTTATATCAAAGAAGAAGATAACTTCACACTGTGATATTTCACGTGAACGAAAAAGACTTAACCAAGTCAAAAATTTGAAATATTTGGGAATAATCATATCATCAGATGGAAAATGTGTGACAGAGATTAAAAACAGAATAGGCGAAGCAAAAAACTGGCTTGAAAGAAGCTATTGAAAGTAATCTCTATATACAACAAAAAGAAAGAGATAAACACCGTTCTTTGGCCACGAAAGGAGAAGAGGAATATTGGAAAACATCGTGACAACTGGAAAGATTAGTGGAAAGAGGGGTAGAGGCAGACCAAGAGAGATGATGCTATATGGGCTGAAACGATGGCATGGAGGGATATAATCAGGAGAGAGCTGTTCCAGGCAACCAGGGATCGTGATCTGTGGAGACGCATGAGCGCCTACGCCAGTTGACAGTGCACATGATGATAATAACACCTGTTTGTGTGTGTATATATATGTGCGCGCGCGTGTGCGTGTTATTTCTGTCATCATTTTTTACTTAAATTGGATCGATCTCACCAGGATCCAATGTCGCCAACAGTACAAGGAGACCTGCGTCAGCAGAAGTCTTCCCAGCTGCGTCATAAGATCGACAGAGACTTCAGCTCCACGACTACATTGATGTATCGATTACATTCTCTGTCTCTGGACGAACTGTACAAATATAGCCACAGCTTAGAGTTGCTAAACATAGAATCGTGGCGGATTCGGAACTCTGTCGTCAGATGTTTATTTGGCTTATTTATTCTGATATTTTGTTTAGTGCCTTGGGTGCACTCACAGAGACATCAGTGACGCGCTCGGAAAGATTGTTCATTATCATCATCATCGTTGTCGTCGTCGTCGTCGTCGTCTACTTCATACAACTACCACCACAACAATACTGCTACTGCTGCTGCTGCTACTACTACTAATACTACTACTACTACTACTACTACTACTACTACTACTACTACTACTACTACTACTACTACTACTACTACTACTACTACTACTACTACTACTACTACTACTACTACTACTACTACTACTACTACTACTACTACTATTACTAATACTTTTACTGTTGTTGTTCTGCAGTTATAACTATTCCTACTGTTACTATCTCTGCTGCTATTACTGCTGCTGCGACTACTACCGCCACTACTACCGCCACTACTACCGCCACAACTACCGCCACTACTACCGCCACTACTACCACCACTATTACCACCACTACTACCGCCACTACTACCGCCACTACTACCATTACTACTACCACCAATACCACCAATACTAACACTACTGCCACTACTGCCGCCACTACTACTGCCACTACTACCGCCACTACTACCGCCACTACTACCGCCACTACTACCGCCACTACCACCAATACTAATACTACTGCCACTGCTTCTGCAAATTCCTGTTTCTAATTTAGAAAGAAGAAGGAAGCAGTAACTAAATGGACACCAAAAGCACCTGGAACGTTCAGCAGTACATCACACGTTCTAATAAGTTAAAAACTACTTTACCTGTGTTATAAATAAAAGTTGAAAAGACGAGACTTCAGTGCACCAGGTTTCACCTAACACAGCCCAGTATCTTTATTCACATACACATGAGCAGGCCATTAACCTTAGCTGGCAACTGGTCTAGGAGGGAAGCTCCGACAGGCGGTCAGATAGAGCACTGCTCTTCTGATCCGCCAGCTTCTGCAGCCTGCTTTGTTCCAGAGGTAGTGATTGTTACCTTTCCTTTGGAGAAAACAAGGTAGGTCGAGGAGAGAGAGAGAGAGAGAGAGAGAGAGAGAGAGAGAGAGAGAGAGAGAGAGAGAGAGAGAGAGAGATCATGATGTATGGACAACATATGGTCTCTACATCATTGCCCAGACTTTGTGCTGTGGAGAGTATGAACTTCATCCCTGGCTGTAATTGGTCTCGAAAACTAATCGAGGGGTAGCAGAAACGTTATAGGTCAAAGTCAATTGGCGTAGACGAGGGCGCCACGGGTTGCCTTTGACGGTGTGAGACATTTTCTAATGTCACTGATTAACTATCGCCAGCATCAAGCTGGACAGCCCCCGCCCAGTATAGAGTACACCCGTCACAGCCTGTATGCTTCAGTAGGTGCTTGGAGCTAGCACAAAATCCGAATAGCGGGCTGTAAAAACCAATGCACCAGGCATTTTAAAAAACATAACTTCAAGCTTCGGCTTGCCGCTTCAAACGTGAGGACTATGTTTCCTGATGATGTTTTCCATCGACTTGGAAATAAATGGCGATGTAAGAAAAACAGCTATCATTGATGCTACACTAAAAAAAAAACTAGAGATAGATATTGCTGACCTACTTCACAAACACTGAGATATTGGAAAGAGCAAGATTTACACGTTTTCTAAATGCTCAGTCTATACAGGCTCAGGTGGCTGGGTCACACTAAGGACAAACTCTATGGTGAATTACAGAAGCGCATAACATGTCAAGGCCGAACTCCGCGTTGATATAAAGATGTGTACAATCGGGACATGAATGGTATAGGTAATATGGTGGGCTCCTGGAAACAAAATGCCATAGACAGTATTGTGTGGAGGGGTAGGGTTGGGGAAATCAGGAAGGTAATGAGAATGACGAAAAAAAATAATTGCAGAAAGGATGAGAGCTGAACTCTTCTGAGAAGAAGCCCACTGAACAGAAATGATGGCAACATCGTTATCGGGTGCCTTGCCGACTGGCTTAGGCGATCAATCCTCTCCACAATCAGCGTTCTCCTGCAGCATGTATCAGTTCGTGTGCTGACACACCTCCATGACATGATAAAAGACTTAAGAATCTTCTTTCGTTGTCTTCCTCTATCCCTCCTTCTACAGATCTTTCTAGTGGCCCCAACATGTTATATTTTTCCCTCTTCACATAACGTGGCCGAAAAATGATGACTGTCTCTTTCTG
>CAJHNH020000984.1:107500-172500 GCA_905116865.2 Candidula unifasciata | reverse complement strand
AAGTAGTAGTAGTAAGTAGTAGTAGTAGTAAGTAGTAGTAGTTGTAAGTAGCAGTAAGTAGTAAGTAGTAGTAGTAAGTAGTAGTAGTAAGTAGTTGTTGTGGTAGTAGTAGTAGTATTGCCACAGAATTGTAACTGTCGTCATGCAGTTAATGTTTGTTATCAGTAAATGTCATTTATTTCTGTCACAAACATTGCTCAACTCCCCTACTAGTTAACTGACTGGTTCGACCCTCACAAACATTGCTCAACTCCCCTACTAGTTAACTGACTGGTTCGACCCTCACAAACATTGCGCAATCGAATATTCTGTGGAAATCACAAAAGTTGTATTGATCGTGTCAGTAGGAAGCTAGTTCCTCGATGGCACAAGATGTACAAGAAAAATCAACATTCACTACAGTTTATCCTTGATACTGGATTTGGTCATGTTAATGTTGTTTACTTCAATTTTAAACTATGAACTTTGAAATGGCATTCTTGATGTAAGGGTGTAATAACACTTCATATACTTTCAGTTCAGTGTGTGAAGGAGAGGCAGGGTCATCACACTGGCTGATGATAACAATGACGATGATGATGATAATTATGATGATGATGATGATTTTGACGATGATACATGTAATAATGCGTCTATTGTAATGATATTAACAGGCTAAACTGTAATAGTTGTCATGTAATTGAGTCGCGGTGGTAGTAGTAGCCGGGGTGAAAGCAATACTAGTATTACCTATTTCTTCTTGAATAATGATGCTCGTAACAATAACAGATTTAGCAGCATCACGAGTAGTTTTTGGTGTTTTGGGGTGTTATTGTTTAACCATTGTTTATTGTTTAACCACTGTGTATTGTTTAACCACTGTGTATTGTTTAACCACTGTTTATGTTGTTACACCACTGTTTATTGTTTAACCACTGTTTATTGTTTAACCACTGTTTATTGTTACACCACTGTGTATTGTTTAACCACTGTTTATTGTTTAACCACTGTGTATTGTTTAACCACTGTGTATTGTTAACCACTGTGTATTGTTTAACCACTGTGTATTGTTTAACCACTGTTGAATGTTTAACCACTGTTTATTGTTCAACCACTGTTTATTGTTTAACCACTGTGTATTGTTAAACAACTGTAGCTGTGTTAGATTTGAAAGACGCCAATGTTTCACTCAAAATTATCTTCGGTATATGAGTCAGTCAAAAATATCAGTAAACGGAGTGAAATTAACTTAGTTATTCCTTTTCTTCTTCTCCTCCTCCTCTTTTTCTTATTCTTCTTCTTTATCATTCCGAGCCACTAAAGTCCATCGTGTTGATACCACCAGCCTCGATTCAGTTATGTGATCCAGCCCTCTCTTTCCATTGGTGACTCCAAGTTTTTGGGAATTATTTGTCCACTGTCTTCTTGGTCTGCCTCACAGTCTAGTATACACCCATACTGCTTATTTGGTACGCAACATTTGTCTCACCCCCTCTCATTCTCTCTTATACATCGCAGCCATCGCATTCCATTGTCCTTTATGATTCTGGTTCACATCTCCCGACTTTACCTTTTATGAATGGAAGAATGTTGTGTTATTCACACCGTGTGCATAACTGTTCGGTGTTCATTTCTGTTTTGTATGTACGCATTCTAGTAGCTTTGATCACTTATATAAACTGGTCGAAACATTCGGTGCTTTATTAATATCCTACCCCAAACAGGGGAAATCCATAGGTCACGGGACAGTCTAATATTTCAGGGGGTGGTAGATAGGCTTCATGCATTCGTGGGACACAGGCTGCACTCTCTCGTGGGACAAAGGTGGGTTGGGGTTAGGGCCAGTTCTAGATGTTTTAGGGTCGTTAAGGGAATCAGAAAGCTGGGAAACCCAGTCTTACCACACTCTAAAATGTTGTAATGTCATGTGACGTCATCTGGGTCGGTAGGATATCACGAAATAATTAAACATTGTCTTGTATGTGCTTCTGTCCTTCTATTCCAAGTTATATTATGTGTACGGATTTCAATTATCCGCTGGGCCCAATTTCTTCAAGTCGCATAAGAGTTAACAATTCGAAACCAAGCGCTTCTTCAGCAATAGGAACTTTGTCAATATGCAACCGCTTTCCCGCCCTTCCAACTTTTGACTTGCATCCCTAACATTTCAGAAAAGTAGGTCACAGGACGCGGTGTTGAAACACTCTCGTCTCTCACAGTTCACAAGGTAAGCTAGTCTCCGCTGCTCGGGGTAGGGAAGTAAAACCACTTGGATTACAACAACTCTTGTCGGTGCAGTCGACGTCAATAAAAGTGCAAGGTGTGGTCCAGTGGAAGGAAGTTTGAACTGGTTCACAAGGATGCTTATTGTGTGTGAGATGTGTCGTGGATCCTTCTTGTGTATTTTACAACCTGATTTGTCTGGTCTGGTTCTGTAATTATCTTCCTGTACTAACTTTACAAGCTTGCGCGAGGAAGGAAGGGGGGGGGGGGGTGGGGGGGGGGGTGCAAACATTAAATGTTTGTGTGTCTTTTTCTACCCCCTCATCTCATATTCTTCTTCTTCTTCTTCTTCTTTTTCTTCTTCTTCTTCTTCCTTTTCTTCTTTTATTATTCTTCTTCTTCTTCTTCCTCTTATTCTTTTTCTTCCTCCTCCTCCTTTTCTTCTTCTTATTCTTTTTCTTCTTCTTCTATTTCTTCTTTTTCTTCTTCTTATTCTTATTCTTCTCGTTCTTCTTCTTATCCCTCTTCTTTTTTTTTTTTTTTTGCTCTTCTTCTTCTTTTTCTACTTCTACTTCTACTTCTTCTTGTTCTTCTTCTTCTTCTTCCTTTTATTCCATGGTCACAACCAACTATCGTCATGACTTTAATTCGTGTTTTGAAAGTGTTGACATAATTAAAAAATAAATGAATGTATTTCTCCGCAATCTTTGAGCACAGATATTTGAATCAACCGTCTGCAGAATAAACATGGGCTACACTGGATCTCCTAGATGTGCAGTCTCTTGACGTGGTAGCATAGACTCCGGAGCTGAGGGCTTATGCCCCATTAACTCTCCCCCCTACCATTATTATTTTTATGCTCTTAACCTTGGATAAGACTTTTTCCTCGCTCTCTCTCTCCCCTATCCCAGAACTTATGTTTGTCTAGACTCTAGAATATATGTCTGACGGTGGGTGGAACCCCTACATACCCACCCCCACATATGTTTTCTCTTTTTCGGCACGCCTCCTGGTAGAACACTCTTTCAGACTGTTGTTAGTTTATCTTCTCATTTACACCCGCCCCCTGCCCATTTTTCATCTTCCTGCATGATTACATAACTCTTGAAATTCTGCTGTCTTAAGTGAACTGGTCTCACCAACTGCTTTTTTTTTTTTTTACATTCCCTTCTTTATCTACCAATTATTGCCATGTCACATAATCTCTATATTTATCTACCCCTCTTTATCTATCAATGTCACATAATCTCTATATTTATATACACCTCTATCTATCAGGGATTGCCATGTCACATAATCTCTTTATTTATCTACCCCTCTTTATCTGTTAATGGTTGCCATGTCACATAATCTCTATATTTATCTACCCCTCTATCTGTCAGTGATTGCCATGTCACATAATCTCTATATTTATCTACACCTCTATCTGTCAGTGATTGCCATGTCACATAATCTCTATATTTATCTACACCTCTATCTATCAGTGATTGCCATGTCACATAATTTCGTTATTTATCTACCCCTCTTTATCTGTTAATGATTGCCATGTCACATAATCTCTATATTTATCTACACCTCTATCTGTCAGTGATTGCCATATCACATAATCTCTATATTTATCTACACCTCTATCTATCAGTGATTGCCATATCACATAATCTCTATATTTATCTACACCTCTATCTGTCAGTGATTGCCATGTCACATAATCTCTATATTTATCTACCCCTCTATCTGTCAGTGATTGCCACGTCACATAATCTCTTTATTTATCTACCCCTCTTTATCTGTTAATGATTGCCATGTCACATAATCTCTATATTTATCTACACCTCTATCTATCAGTGATTGCCATATCACATAATCTCTACATTTATCTACACCTCTATCTATCAGTGATTGCCATATTACATAATCTCTATATTTATCTACACCTCTATCTATCAGTGATTGCCATGTCACATAATCTCTATATTTATCTACCCCTCTTTATCTATCAATGATTGCCATGTCACATAATCTCTATATTTATCTACCCCTCTTTATCTATCAATGATTGCCATGTCACAGCACCATTGTTTTTGATTGTCTAGTGTTCACTAAATACTACTTGGTCTTTCGTGTAATCTCCTTGACAGGGCCTCATGCACGCGACACTGGTGTGTGAAAATTGGCGACAGCCATGGCCAAAGAAGAAATGCTACCGGAAGTGAACGTGTTTCATAAACGGAGAAATGGCGCTAAAGTGGATCACATCTTGGCGCGGGCAATCGTGCAGGTTATGAGAAAGAGGGATCTTACAACTACAGGAATGTCAGGTGTTACTTGCAGGAAATGTGACCTTAGGGGTCAAGGGTCACGTACAGCTTGCGCGTGGGAAGGGAAGTTAGACGAGCAGACGGAAACAGATCGTTGAAGTTCCACCAAGGTCAAGGGGAGCCCCTGTGACAACTGAGAACCAACAATGTAATCAAGTAGTACTAACCAGGGCTGCCGAAACTGTACTCTCGTTCAACTTTGGTACTGTTTGACCCTTGCTGAGCAACTCTGTACTTTTGGTTAGCACGCCCGATTTTTTGGTGCTTTTTAGAAATTTAGCATCAATTTGTACACTGAATCCAGTAAGTGTTACTGAAGGAGGATCGATGTCAAATATGCCATTGTTCGTGATTGTTGAAGAAGACCATTATGAATAAATAAATAAAGAATCGGAGGAACTAATTATGCAAGAGCATCTTTCTAATGCTGAATAATACCAGAAATAGGTACTATAAGTGTTGACCACCCCAAACAAAGGGAAACCCGGAAATCCCCAATCCAGTCCACTATACTAGGGGTGTTATGTGTTGCGGTGTCGACATCATTTTGTTGCATGTCATAGCATCGCTAGAAAAGTGGAGTGATCTAGTGATTCCGGGTTTCCCCTTGTTTGGATTCGTCTAAAATTATAGTGTGCAAAAAATTTTTGGTTTACCCCAAAAAAAACATGTTGAGAGAAAATCGCTTTCCATTAGTACCAACATTTGTCCTATTTAAGTTTTCTGGCCTAAATACACACTCGTTGACCTTTCATTCATGCTTTATCGGGCTGGTCTATGTAAGATGCGTGTCCAGTTGTACTGTTTTCTTAGAAAAGACTCTCTCGTGGGACCTAGGCTGATGCTGTGGGTGGGTTGGGTTGGGGTCATTTCTGATGTTCTGGGTTCATTAAAAGCTGTTTCGTTATGTAATATAGAATTCGCGACATCGGCGCTGATGTAATTGGAGACAAGACAGCGCGATACCTCGCTGACGTAGACCAGCATATGAAAGCACGAATGAAAGCCCAGTTTCGCTATGTTTGGGCCGGGTAACGTAAACAGGACCCCAAAATTATGGCTTAGTCTTATGGCATTATCTGATTCCTGTGCAGCTGCAGCGAAAGTTTTCTTTCTGCTTAACAATTATATACTTTTTTTAGGATTTCAACAGTAAATGCACGGATGAGGTCACAGTTATTGCTCCAGGCCATAACTGCACCTACTAAAAGCCGCCACAACAGTTGTGTGAGATACTCAACTGGAAAGAAAATCGTTCAGCAATGATTAGTTAATTATTTAGTTAGTTATCAACATTGCACTCCGGACATGTCCATAGGTGCTCAGATTCTCCCCCAGTATTTACTCCAGCGTCCGGTGTCTAATAGTACCAGTTCTATGTTGACTAAAAGTCTTGTAATGTGACAAATCTATCATTCTGGCGAGTGTTGTGGATTCACAACCGCCAAAGTCCTCCACCCTTCCAATTTTTCCGAGGGTATTAATAATATCGGCATGATCCATAGACTGACCGCCGGGGGTGATAGCAGATCCAGCCAACCTATCAGCTCTTTCATTTTCTCCGACGCCCGCGCTAACAGGAACGAAAATAAAGGTGACTCAATGCACAGTGGACTTCTGAATTGATTCAAGGCACCGCCCTCGCACCGAACCTGCCTGAACCCTCCGGGTCATACTCAATAATTCACCGAGTACACATGCGTGGGTGTATTTTTGTTTTTCGAGCCATGAGAACGCTTGCGTCACTGCCATCGCCTCCATCATCATGCTGCTGGTTATCATGGAGAAGGCGCCGTTGGCTTCTTTGACTGTTCGTTCTGCCCGCTGAGCGTGCTGTGAACGCCCATGCGCTTCTTTTTTGGCTGTAACGGATCCGTCTGTATAGATCAATACATCTGCCTCGTCTGAATTTTCACTGACAAGGGCGATGACCCCTGCATTGATCGCAACATGATTCTGCTCCCTGCATCGCCTGTTGAATGTTACAATACGGGAAAGTGTACAAGTAAACGCACGAGGCACGGGTATCCACGATGCAACAGGGGTGATGTCGTTTAGGCTGCACATTTGCTTGATAACCTCTTCTGCTCGACCTAGCCATGATTTCCCCCTCTTCAGCTTGTCGCACTTTTTACTAAAAAGCGCTCGATGCACAGCAATGATGTACTAAACACAGAATTTCAATTCTGATCAAATATAAGGTACCATATATATATATATATATATATATATATATATATATATATATATATATAAAGAGGTCCCACCAGGGCTGCCGACATTTTCTGGGGAATAGTATTCCAGTATTCCATTATAATGTTTGAAAAGGTACCAGAACAAACCAAAAGTTACCCAATTTTTGATGTTATATTTAAAATCCATTTTATATATATATGTGTGTGTGTTTGTGTGTGTGTGTTTAAATGCGTTTTAATGAATTTTAAAAATAACATTAAAGATTTTTTACCTTTGGGTTTATTCTGGTACGTTTTCCAACAGTATTTGGTACTATTCCCCAGAAAATGTCGGCAGCTCTGATGTGAACTTCTTTATCAGGCCAGATGGCTGTCTGTTTCAGCAATAAGGAGGAAGTTGTAGGATGCCTAGCAACTGACCATGTGTTGGTCTGTCTCTCGGTGCTTCAGTTGGCTGTGTCAGTTAGAGACCTTGCAAGACAGAGAGAGGGTGTAGAGTCGGAGACAAGAATGTCGCGTTATCTTCTTCCTAGCGTTCTCTGTTTATCTGTAAAACGGAAGTGCACGCAAAACTAACATCACGAATCACGACCAAAGTCCAGGAGTGGACGAACAACAAAAACGTTCACCGGAGAATTCAGTGGGTGTTAATTACTATTATTACTAGTGTTGCTATTATTATTAGGCACTTAAACGAGGCATAAGCTCTTAAAGGCCCCTCCTGCCAAAAAAATGTGTAAAATAGGTTGCAGCCCCCCTGCCAGCTCCCCTAATGTTTTCTATGTGTCGGCAACATCAAAACACCGTCTGTATCAACCGACAACAACCAAATTAACAGCAGACACCACGCTCGACGTCTGTTCTGTCACGTACGTCTGTTGGTTGTCTCTAGGATGACCCAGATTTCCGTGCGTGTACGTCGTGATGTTACCCTAGACTTTGTATGACCGCGTGTGATTTCTGACATCTAATTGCTTGTGAAAACCAAGTTTTTTGCATTGCCTAAATAAACTAGGGAAGAAAGGGGGTGGGGAGAACTGGCTGAGTGCTCATACTCTCTAGAATGTGTTGTGTTTAATTTTAGCTCCGCCCACTGATGTCATTAGAAGTGAGTGGCGAAGACATATCGTGTCAGCTAACTTCCCGTCCTTATTAGGATGGAATTTTTTTTGTTATTTGAAGCCCTACTCTAGCTCTTGCCAGGGGCCGCAATATAGCCTGGCCATAAATATGGCCTAAAGGCTGAACGTGGTTTCTGGGACCTCTCCACGGTGATCCTCACCCACATGGTGGCACATTGTGTCATCGGGTGTTTATCGCTTGGGTGATGTCCGGGTGGGGTAGAAAGTCAGTCAGTCAGACATATCGTGGTATCCTTGATGAGTGGGTGTTGAAGATGCACTTCGACTTTGAAAGAAGTCTCCATTTAGTCGACTTTTAAGACATGCATGCTGGGGAGGCAGTGGGTCTATTCTTGTTCACCCCCCCCCCCCACCCCCACCCCGCCCCCCACAAAGGGGCCCCGGAAACCAGGCGGAAACTACTATTTTTTTTTAAATATCCAGAAACCATGAGTTGTTAACCCTTAGGCTCGGTACTATGCATATCGCAACCTTTCGGCCTTGATTCCATGATAGATACCGTAAATCTGGGAGAAATGTGGCTTTTCTGCCTACCCCCTGGAGTGAACCCGGACCACAAGGAGCTCGTCACCCGGTCACCGCGCAGTCCGGTTTAGCCAACAACGCTAGAGAACCGGGCGGAACTACTAATTTAATATCGAGTTCCGAATTCAATGATTTGCTATATTAATATGTACAGTCTGACTATCTGGTCAGTACGTACAAATTGTGTTTGGACAAAAATCTACCTACTATAGATAGAATAGCGTGTTGAGAATTCGACAACAGGCCCAAGTTTACGGCAACCGCGAAACTGTGTTAGTTGTATTGTTAAGCTTGCTGATATACTTTCAGTTGGGTTTTATATCTTTTCTTGATAAAATAATCTCTAACTGCCATATTAGGGAATCCACTTCCTGCCAGCCTGTGCTAGTTAGTTTCCCGCCTGAAAGGAAACCCCCAGTAGAAAACCATTCAGGATTTCCCTCTTCCTTTCTGCTATAAATACATCAGGAATTCACGCACGCGATGTTTATTTCGTCTATTCTCGTGTAATTGGGGAAGAGTCGAAGGTGTTTCTGAAAAGTATTTCGGTTCCTTTCTTTGAGTTCACCCAATCTCGAGAAACTGGAGATTTCGTTTAAACTTTCCGTGAAAATCCAATAGTAACGCTAACTCTAACCCCCCCCCCCCTCTCCCCCTCCCCAACCCCCTTTTTAACCGCTATTATAAGTACTTTTCCGGAAATTCCCTATAAAGTCTCTGAGTTCCAAAATCGGGTAAACTAAAAGAAAAGTGTCGATATGATCAGTCATCAGTGTTCACACAATCAGCCACTATTGTTCACACAATCAGCAACCACTGTCCATACATTCAGCCACTATTGTTCACACAATCAGCAACCACTGTCCATACATTCAGCCACCAGTGTTCACACAATCAGCCACTAGTGTTCACACAATCAGCCACCAGTGTCTACACAATCAGCCACTAGTGTTTACACAATCAGCCACCCGTGTCCACACAATCAGCCACCAGTGTTCACACAATCAGCCACCAGTGTCCACACAATCAGCCACTAGTGTTTACACAATCAGCCACCAGTGTCCACACAATCAGCCACCAGTGTTCACACAATCAGCCATCAGTGTTCAGACAATCAGCCACCAGTGTTTACACAATCAGCCACCAGTGTTCACACAATCAGCCATCAGTGTTCACACAATCAGCCACAAAGTGTTCACACAATCAGCCACCAGTGTTCACACAATCAGCCACCAGTACTCACACAATCAGCCACCAGTACCCACACAATCAACCACAAATGTTCACACAATCAGCCACCAGTACCCACACAATCAGCCACCAGTACCCACACAATCAACACAATCAGCCACCAGTACATAATCAGCCACTAGTCGTAATGTACACAAATCAACCACAAATGTTCACTGTCCACAATCAGCCACCAATGCTCACACAATCAGCCACCAGTGTCCACACAATCGCCCAACAGTGCTCACTCATTCGACCACCAGTAACCCACACAATCAACAACCAATACGCACACGCTATCGCAATCACCCATCAAAGCTCACACAATCAACCACCGGTGTTCACACAGTAAACCATTAGTGCTCACACAATCAACCATCAAAGCTCACAAAATAATTCCTTGGTGCTGACACAATCATCCACATCTGCTCACACAATCAACCACCATTGCTCATATAGTCAACCATCAGAGCTCACACAATCAACCACACAAGTTCACACAATGAGTCAGCAGTGTTCATATAATCAATCATAAGTGTTCACACAGTTAACCACTAATGTTCATAGAATGAACTAATAGTGCTCACACAATGGACGACCAGCACCCACACAATCAACCATTAGTGCTCACACAATCGACTACTAGCACCCACACAATCAACCATTAGTGCTCACACAATCGACTACTAGCACCCACACAATCAAACATTAGTGCTCACACAATGGACCACCAGCACCCACACAATCAACCATTAGTGCTCACACAATCAATCATTAGTGCTTATACAATAGACCACCAGCACCCACACAATCAACCAGTAGTGCTCACACAATCACATAATGAACATTTATCCCCATTTAATTATATTTTTTATTTATTTATTTGAAAGAAAAAAAAAAGACTAACGCGGTTTCTGTGTCAAGTCCTGTATACACGAGACCCCCTGTGTGGGTTCCAGGGCCCTATTACAGGGAAAACAAGAATAGAACCACTGCCTACCCACAAGCATGTCGTAAGAGTCGACTAATTGGGAGCTTCCTTCAAAGTCGGAGCACATCTGCCTGAGAGTCAAGGAACCAGCAGTCTGCAAACAAATAAGTCAGATCTGTAAAACGGATGCACAGGCAACACTCAGGTTCTGGAACAGAACTGCTGTCCATAAGTGGACGAACAACCAGAACTTTCTGCCAGAGTTTACATCTGGTGAACGCGAGGAAGAAGAAATTAAAAAACAACTGCGTGTCTGTGGTAGTCAGTTCAGGGCTTGTACGTACAATAAAATAACTGTGTACTATGAATACATATCTATGCCATACTATAGTACCAAAAGTAAGTTTCAAGATTACATATCTAGTAATAAAAACACAACAACCGCTGTATATCCTATTTGTGAGCAGGATATCCATTGTTGTTTCAATTACTACAACTACATCAAACTGTTGTCTAGTGTGAGTTGTACCATGAATATGTTTAGCTGATGGTTATACTCATAGTGTGTTGTTGTTTTTGCTGCGCAGATAGCATGTTTATGGCTGGCACAGTGTTTATTATAAATCAGTCAACCAGATGCCGTCTCCTCATTGAAGGATCTCCATGTCTGTTGTCTTGTTTGTACACTCTCTCAGACTACTGATCTGTTATGTTGTTATCATATCATTTTCTACCTCTTGTTCTTTTGCCCTCGGGGTTTTCCCTCGTGTGTGGTTTTTGAAAGAGTCTTGTGTCTTTTACTGTATACGAAATATTTTAATTGTCTGTTTTCTTTACCTATTTTAGAAAATGTTTTCATTCTGTATTTGACTGTTTTTGTTTCCATTATTCTGGAAACTCCATTCTATTTTATTTCTCTACTATTTTATTTTCTTATATTAATAAAATAATTTTTTTTTCAAATGACCTACTACCTGTGTATTGTTGTTGTTGCTGCTGTTGTTGCTGCTGTTGTTGTTGCTGTTGTTGTTGTTGCTGCTGTTGTTGTTGCTGTTGTTGTTGTTGCTGCTGTTGTTGTTGCTGCAGTTGTTGCTGCTGTTGTTGTTGTTGCTGCAGTTGTTGTTACTGTTGTTGTTACTGTTGTTGTTGCTTCTGTTGTTGTTGCTGTTGTTGCTCATATGTTGTTGTTTTTGTTGTTGCTGTAGTTGTTGCAGCTGTTGTTGTTGCTGCAGTTGTTGTTGCTGCAGTTGTTGTTGCTGCTGCAGTTGTTGCTGCAGTTGTTGCTGTTGTTGTTGCTGCTGTTGTTGTTGCTGCTACTGTTGTTACTGCTGCTGCTGTTGTTGTAGCTACCGTTGTTGTTATGATGACGACGATGTTTAACCCGAAACAGGTTATGGCACGGGGTAAATTAAATTCAGCACTTAAATGTATATTTGTTGTAAGGAATTAAAAGGCATTATAAATCTATCTCTACATCTTAATTCAAATCTGACATGTCCAAAAATGGCGGTCTCTTTCACTGAGTACAAAGGCAAATGATAAATAAGTGGTTATTAAGTTTGATATTACAGACATAAATAAACAGAAATCAGACATTCAACAAATGTGGAAACGTTACCTGTCATTTTCAACTTGTTTAATCGCTAAACACAACATTTTTAGAGCACTATTTCAAGGAAGATCGAAACCTTTATTGGTCGAGTCAAGTCGATCAGAAGGCGACAGACAGATTTTGTTCGTCAATAAAAAAACTGTAAATTGGTCACTGTTTCTAAGATAAAATACATTTGTAAAGTGCAGAATATATAGTTATTTATTTTTAAAACATAAAGGTGGCAAATAAATCCTGGTAACTTATGGATTTATTTAGTTTATTCTTCCAAAACTCACAAAACGGAAACCACCAGTGATCGAAAATGTGCAAAAGTGACTTCGAAAAATATTACATTTGAGTATAAAATCAACCACATTTGCACAAAACAAAACCTAAATACTAAACAGTACTTATTTCTTTACATTTTACAGTGAAATGTTATTCAACAAAGCAAATATTATTATATTTAAACAATATTTATCGTTGCACCATCAAAACTTTGCTAACTGGTGGGTAACGAGAAAATAGTTTAAACATTCAATTGCAGTAATTTAATGTGTGTAAAAGTTATAACAGATTGAAAGTCTGTGATGTCCTTGTACTAAAAATCAACAAGAGATGGCATTATGTTTAATTATAAAAGAGAAATAGATATTTAAAGTGCGGCATGTCGCACAGTTTACAGTCTGGAGTTGTTGATGGCGGAGCTTTCAGCGGTACATGACTCGCAGCTGTCTCGGACATCCGCGCAAGTGGGGATAACGACCAGCGGCTCAGCGATTATGACATTCTCCAGCTCGCTCAACTTCAGTCACCGCCTGCCTCACTTTGTACCGTCACCAGTCGCTACCTACCCGCATCATCATCATGTCTGACGCCGCTACCGTTGCCCCAGCTGCCGCTGCTGCTCCAGCCAAAGCCGCCAAGAAGAAGGTTGTATCCAGCAAGCCCAAGACTGTAGCTTCTCACCCACAGTACAAGGTCATGATTACCGAGGCCGTCTCCGCGTTGAAGGAACGTGGTGGTTCTTCTCGCCAGGCCATCTTGAAGTACATCATCGCCAACTACAAGGTGGGAGACAACCCTACCGCCATCAACGCTCGTCTCAAGGCTGCCCTGAAAGCCGGAGTGACCGCTGGAAGTCTGAAACAGTCCAAGGGAACTGGAGCTGCCGGTTCATTCAGTCTTGGAGAGAAAGCTCCCAAGGCCAAGAAAGTCGCCAAGCCCAAATCTCCCAAGAAGGCCGCCAAGTCACCAAAGAAGCCAGCAGCTGCCAAGAAACCCAAGTCCCCAAAGAAGACTGCCGCCAAAAAACCAGCAGCTGCCAAGAAGCCCAAATCCCCAAAGAAGGTCGCCGCCGCTAAGCCCAAGAAAGCCAAAACCCCAACCAAGAAAGCTGCAGCAGCCAAACCCAAGGTCGCTAAGCCAAAAGTGGCCAAGAAACCTGCAGCCAAGAAGGTGAAGACTCCCAAGAAGGCCGCAGCAGCCGCCAAGTAAACCGGAATTTTTGCACCATCGCCTACACAGGTCCTTTTTAGGGCCACCCAGCATACACGGAGAGTGATCTCTGCTGTTGATATAACCAATCGTTATGTGTATCGTTTAGTTACTTTTACTGTGTAGTCCACAGGGAACTACTCCGCTCAATCTGCATGTACAATTATCTGTGCTACCCTTCTGATCATAATTTCAGTAGGTTTTTTTTCACAGGCCCGCTGATGATGAGAAATGGGTACTGAACCCTTGAAATAGTTTTTTCAGCTGACATTTCTTTTGTTTCTGATTTACGTACATAGCTCATCCCTTCTCTTTTGTGTGTGTAATAATTTGCTGATTATGTGTATTGAGAGAGTCTCACCGTTCTATTACCTGAAAGTTCACAGAAGGTGAACTATGTCCTCACCCTTTAGGCCAAGTGCCTGGTCATTCTTACCAAGTCACTTTATTTGTCAAGTCACTTGTAAGTCGTGCACATATATTGAAGATTACCAAAAGTTAAAGATTCAGCCAAAATGCAGAACCAGCAATTAAAAGATAAATAATTTATCCTTCTGGTTCATACCAAGGCTTTCAGTTGTAACGTTGATCACCAAACTTTAGGCAGTGTCCATACATGACCGGCTCTAGCTGACGTCACCGGGTAGGGCTAACGATGCGTTAACGCAGCGGCTCTCAGACTGGGTGCCGCAAGCGTATGCCAGAGGTGCCGCGGCAAACAAAAAAATTGTGAATTTTTTAAAAATGCATGTAGATACTTCAGAGTTAAAATATAAGTTGTCTTCCCTCGCTACTGTCGAAAATAGTTTATTTTTTGTTTGAGAACCACTGCTTTATCGCATTGTTAGCGTGACCTGTGACGTCGGCAGCACGGCCGGTCGTGGTCCATGAAGGACAAGTCAAAGGCCAGTCCTTAGGCTAAACCGTCAAGTCTCAAGTAATCAGTTATGCCACAAAATCGCAATCCAGATCGTTCGACTCGAGTTCCGACCTCTTCATGGATGATATCACAGATACCGTGTTCAAGTTCCAAAGAAATTAGCTGGGGCACCTGTAATGGTTACGTCCCTTGTTGTAGAACGCAGTCCTGTGCGGGTAAGGATTGTTCCCTCTCCAGTCGTTTTTCAGGGTTACTATCTGAAAGTCAGACCACCCTGCGATTAAAGCAACTTTCTGGATGTCAAGCCAATGAGGCAAATATCCCGTTCAACGTCCTCGGAAGTTATAAATGGCGCACAGGTTTCAGAAGCTCGGTGTTGTCTACAGTCTATGCGACTCTGTATTTCTTTTATGAAGGCGTCCCGTCCCCTACCCCAATCACCGGTTTTTCGTGTTACAGTCGAGTCCACGTAAGTCGAACTCGGATAAGTCGAATTTCTGGTAAGTCGACATGACCAGCTTAGTCCCGGCAATTGTCTCTATTGTGTGTGTTGTCTGGATAAGTAGAAATCCAGATGTGGATGCATTTTCTTAGGTCCCTGTGACTTCTACTTATCCAGACGCGACTGTATTACCTGAAGGAAACAATTGTCGGGGATAGACAAACTGTTTTTCAACATAGGAAAAATCGCCTTAAATGTAAGCGCTGTAATTCTTTCAAATACTCTTACAAAGTCGGCGTCTGTGGCTTAGTCGTTGCGAACGCGCTTCGTAATGCCGGGGTGTCGAGTTCAATCCCAGCTGCGGGCCTTGCTTTTGTTTCAACAGTGGTATCGAGACGCCGGCCACCCAGAAAGCAATGGCGAACTACTGTGAAGGATACGCAACTTTGACTCCTACAAACGCTCATCAAAACTGGTGGACATATTATGTTAACCTATAACTGTGGTCCAGTATCATCTACCAATCACTGCCCTTATTATATCACTTTCGCTGTGTAGGCAGGAGTCTTTGAGCCTGCGGGATTTACGGACGCATGGTTAGTGTTGTCGCCACGACTGTGCAGGTGACGATTTTATTTTGCCCCGACGACAAAATATTCCTAGCCTTACCGAGAATTCAAACCCGGGTCTCTCGTGTGAGGGTCCAGCGTTCTAACCATTCGGCCAGCAGTTCCTCATTGAGCATCATCAATATCGCAAATATTGTGCTCCCACGTTGTGCCGTCAACGAATACAGTGTGAGAACCACTGGCAGCATTGATCACTTCAGTATACGACAGCATCTCACATGTCCCGTTATTTATGTGAAGATTTCCCTTATAAACAGATAACTATTCGTCAACAGATTTTTTTCTTCTCTTCCTTATAGTAGGATGCTCTCTTTTCTTTTCCATATACTTCTTTACATACATAATTTACTGTTATTTTTGATACTTTGATAGTATTTTTTTAAACGAGCCTACTTATGTGTATCAGCTTCCACGTTGTTGTCTTATAAGTGTTTATTTAGTTGTCGTCGTTTTAACTTTCAGAAAAGGGAGGGGGGCGAGGTGACAGAGTGGGTGGAACATTAGATAAATCTTTACAATTTGGAACATTAGATAGATCTTTACAGTTTGGACAGAAATGTGCAGCAGCGAGTGACCAGCTGATCTGGCAGACATTCACAGGGTAGGCGAGGATACAGAGAGCACAAAGACTGATATTGGTTACCATCACATCAAACAGAGTGGGGATGGGAATCATCTGTGTGAGGTGATGACGTTTCCTAACTTCCATTGTACCATGTGCACTGTGTGTGTGTGCTGACCACAGAACAGAACATCTCCTGCAAGAATGTCCCTTCTACGGCTGATTAGGAAGACAATATTGGCCCTTTAAGTCACCATCATACTGAAAGTTGTATGAAACCAAAACCAAACTAAACTAACAAAAACAAAAAAAATACAGTCAACTTTATCACAAAAACCATTTGTCGGGGTGAATGAGAAAGCAACCACAAGAAGAAAAGGAACTCAACAGTTTTAGAACCAACATAATTAACGACATCTTGTCGGGGTAAATGAGAAAGCAAGAAGAAGAAGAGAAAGTCAGCTCAACAGTTTTGGAACCAAAGTAAATACCGGCATCTCATGCAGTACAGTTTAAGAATGAGGCACTATTATTTCGCTACAGTACCTATCAACACGCAGGTCCAGTATGGCGAATAGGCGGCAATCTGTTGAAGCCTCGAAGTGCTTTTTGCTTCTGGCCACGGATTGCTAATGCAACAGTCGCACAAGGGATAGAATCCTCGGTTGTGTTGTCTAAGGCAATAAGTTAGGCGCAACACTGTGGGCTACGTTTTTTGTGCAAATGCCCTTTGTCTGTCTGATTTTGACAGAATGACTGTTGGCCCGTCTGTGTTAAATGTGAAAAAGTACCGCATACAATATATCGGTGCGTACAGCCAACTTGTCCTGTGTGACTACTTCCGTCAATGGCAAACTGCCCTTCAAGTGGCGACTATTGGGTCGGTACCACTAACTATCACCTTATGCGGTCAGTACCACTAACGATTGCCTTATGTGTTTACTGCTTGTGCATGTTTATGAAATTTGCTGGGACCGATTGCTTATTTCTTAATTTTCATGTGACAGCGAAGTGAATTTTGTGTGGTTTTCACTGGCACAGGAAGAGAGAACTAACGGAGTCACTCGTTTGCAGTGTAGTTGGAACTTCCGCTAAAACTATCACATACGAGCCTCCTATCAGTATAGTTTTCTTCTTCTTCTTCTTCTTCTTCTTCTTCTTCTTCTTCTTCTTCTTCTTCTTCTTCTTCTTCTTCTCTTCTTCTTCTTCTTCTTTTTCTTTCCTTCTTCTTCTTATTTTTCTTTTCCTTCTTCTTCTTTTCTTTCTTCATCTTCTTTTTAGCATTCACCTCCTGTAAACTCCGTCGAATAATTTTGCTTTTAGTCCACTTCATTACTGTATGGGTTCCGGGGTCCTGTTACAGTGAAAACTCACTGCCTACCCAAAAGCATGTCGAAAGACTCAACTAAATAGGAGCTTCCTTCGAAGTCAGAGTACATTTGCTTGAGAGGCAAGGAACCATCAGTCTGCATACAGATGGGTCACGTCTATAAAAGGGATGCACACGCAACACCCAGGTTGTGGAAAAGGACTGCAGTCCAGAAGTGGATGAACAACCAGAACTTTCCGCCAGAGTTTACAGCTGGTGAACGCGAAGAATAAGAAGAATAAGAAGAAGAAGAAGAAGAAGAAGAAGAAGAAGAAGAAGAAGAAGAAGAAGAAGAAGAAGAAGAAGAAGAAGAAGAATAAGAAGAAGAAGAAGAAAAAGAAGAAGAAGGAGAAGAAGGAGAAAAAGAAAGTCCTCTTCTAGACTTGTTCCAGAATTTGAATTTCACGTGCACATCTGTTTTACCCTTTTCCACCGATGAGACCGAGAAAACCACATGGCGATAATGAGGACAGTTTGAGAGCTCCTGGCAGCTTTGATTGATGCACTCCTTCAAGGAGCTGTTCGATTTTCGCGACCTCGCTACGTGGACCGTTGTCAGCCAACTGGCTTTTGTTGAAACACCGACAGCTTGCTGGGTGAGGGGAGGTGGAATTGTGAACTGCAGGGGAGGTGGGATTGCGAACTGGCTGCAGAAATATGGGGCACGATCGATTGTTAAATACGCCGAATGGAGACACGGTTGATTAAGCATAAATTACCAAATCTACGTGGTAGATTTCAAAACTTCGTATATGGCAAAACACTGGTTGTGGCTGGCAGAAGAAAGCAGACGCAGATGAAGATGCGACTTACAGAAGATAATGAAACCATTAAAAACACCTCAGTCTTCTTCTTCTTCTTCGATCCTTCTGTCAGAAAACTTATATCAGGAGGCCGTACCCTCAGTAGGTTTTTAATTATGCTAAGCATAACCGCCCCCCCCCCCTCCCCACCCAAAAAAAAAACCACCTTCCCTTTACTTTTTTAAAACCATGTATAGAATTTATAGATATTTGTTTGAACGTTTGTCTAGTTTCAAATGTATTATTCCGTTTATTTACCTTTCGTCACAGTAATTAGGGAAACCAATATGGCCGAGCACCTCTCCACCCTCCCCTTTTCTTACAGACAGACCTAAGTTCGGACAGACACAGACAGACCTAAGTTCGGACAGACACAGACAGACCTAAGGACGGACAGACAGAGACAGACGTGAGGGCGGACAGACATGTGGACAGACACACACAGACAGACGTTGAGCCTGGCAGACAGAGACAGACGTGACTATGGACAGACATACGTGAGAACGGACAGACACATACAGACGAGAGAACAGACAGACGTGGGGACAGACATACACAGACAGACGTGAGTACGGACTGACACAGACAGGCGTGAGGACGAGCAGACACAGACAGACGTTAGGACGGACAGACTGACTTCTGGACGGACAGACACAGACAGACGTGAAGAGTGACAGACACAGACAACCGTGTGGACGGATAGACATTTAAAGGCATAAACAAACAGTACAGCAGTACCCAGTGCCCGTCTCAGATGAATGAAAGGTTGCTGGCGTGTCCTCTACCTCTACTCAAAACTGCTACAAGAAGTTGCAGAAGCAACCTTAGCATTTGTTGGCTATGTCAGTTGCACACGGCAGCTTAATAAGCAAATCTGTAAAACGGACGTGCACGCAAAATTCAAGTTCTGCAACACGACAACAATCCAGAAACGAACGAACACTCTAAACTTTCTGCTGGAGTTTACAGCTACTGAACGCGATGAAGAAGAAGACTAGGCACGTTTAGAAGTTTGCTATTGTACTGCTGACCTGTCACCTCTCGATATTCGTGTTAACATCATCGCCAAAATGGCCCGCGGATCGAACCGACTACCTCTAGATTACGATATCGCAGATCAGCTGTAAAGCACAACATGTCACCTAAAAAAAGAATAAGAATTCATAGCAGTGAAAGAGAGAAAAAATACCCTCAAAGAAATAGACTGACAGACAAGAAGAAAGACAAAACATAAATACTAAGAACAGGCGGAATGCAAGAAAGAAAAAAACGACGGACAGGTAGACAAACATAAATAACGCTATAAAAAGGAAAAAAAGAACGAAAGAAAAAAAAAAAAGAAAGAAGGATAAAAGGATAGAAAAAAAGAAAGGAAGAAAGAAAGAATAGAAAAAAAGAAAGAAGGAAAGAAAGAAAGAAGGAAAGAAAGAAAGAAAGAAAGAAAGAAAGAAAGAAAGAAAGAAAGAAAGAAAGAAAGAAAGAAAGAAAGAAAGAAAGAAAGAAAGAAAGAAAGAAAAGAAAGAAAGAAAGAAAAAAGAAAGAAAGAAAAGAAAGAAAGAAAGAAGAAAGAAAGAAAGAGAAAGAAAGAAAGAAGAAAGAAAGAAAGAAAGAAAGAAAGAAAGAAAGAAAGAAAGAAAGAAAGAAAGAAAGAAAGAAAGAAAGAAAGAAAGAAAGAAAGAAAGAAAGAAAGAAAGAAAGAAAGAAAGAAAGAAAGAAAGAAAGAAAGAAAGAAAGAAAGAAAACAAAAGCCCTGAATCTTTTCAAAAAGTCATGACCCATTTTCCTGAAAAGCTGTACAGCAGACAGGGAAATTCCCGACCTGGAGCAAACCTTCAACAGCGTCTGCTAGGGTTGTTGACCTTTAACTGTGATGTTGGTTAGGTCAAATGAAAAATGGCGGGGTAGTAAACACGAAATTGCGTTGTAATAACAGTATTTGAAAGTAACATAAACAAACAACACGACGCGTTATTGAACCATTGACCCGGTGACTGGAAACCTTGAGGTAATTTCCGTCTCAACGGCCGACATAGAAAAACTTTAAAACGACAATAACCGTATTTTTAATATTCTTCTTCTTCGTGTTCACTAGCTGTAAACTCTGGCGGAAAGTTCTGGTTGTTCATCCACTTTTGGACTGCAGTCCTGTTGCAGAACCTGAGTGTTGCGTGTGCATCCTTTTTATAGATCTGACTCATTTGTATGCAGACTGCTGGTTTCTAGACTCTCAGGCAGACGCACTCCGACTTGGAAGAAAGCTTCCAATTAGTCGACTCTTACGACATGCTTTTGTGTAGGCGGTGGTTCTATTCTTGTTTTCCCTATAATATAGCCCCGGAACCCACACGGGGAAACTTTTAATATTAAGCAGTCAAGGAGTTGACAATGATACAAGTGGACCTGTAACATCCAGAAATAAACGATCAGTCGGTCAGTTGTCTTTCGTGACGCGGCTCTGCGACTTCAGGTAAATGACCCGTTTTGCAAGCGGTTAGTCGTGTAGGGCTAGACCGATGTTTTATAGACCATTCGCTATTCTGTGGTTGTTGTGGTCAATATAACATCGGCCGACTTTATTTCCCATGACTTCACCTAGTACTCATACAAGGCTGTGTCGACATGGGGACTAAGGAATAGGACTTCATGCACGGATTCGGGTGTTTCCAATATCTGGGGTGAGCTAAATTGAAAACACTGCGCATTTTTCTGCCACGCTTTGGATGCTATTTGCCGACTGACTGCCTCCCTAGCAGTAAATACTTCGCGGTGGACTTGGAGAGGGGGGCTAAGGGGTCTCGAGGCATTCGCCTCGAGTGCTGGAGGTTTCCGTGTTTAGGCCCCGATAAAGGCTGGGATTTATTCATGTGGACTTCTAGTAATTCCCCTGGTCTAGGTAGTGAGATCGGACGCCCGTGTGTATTGTTGCACACGTAAAAAAATTCCTTGGCGGTTGGAAATCGAAAAGAGTAGTCTAATGGCGCTACCCGGGCAACATTTTAAGTTAATAATCTACCCGGAGTATTTTAGGATCCTTGTGCTACGGAGTTCGTGCACTGCGCTGAGACTTTCCAAACTCAAGCTTGGGTTAGAAGTAGAACGAAGCACTGATGGGTTACTAGCCTTGTGCCATGATATTGATCCGTGGTATAACGGAGGACTTGAAACACGCCAAACAGGAGCCTACCACAGCTCACTCTGTCTCGATCAAGGAAGTGCCCTTAAAGTTAGGACACCCTACAGACGTTAACTACACAAAGCTGAGCATCCCTGTCCTAATATGCACCATCATCAGTTCTCGTTATGCCTAGTGGCACATGAGGCTTCAGAGAGGACTGTCCATGCTTTCCTGTTCTGTGCAGTTTTCCATGTCAAAGATGCCGCACTCAGGTCACTTTCCATCGTTCGTCTCCATGTTGTTTTTGGGCGCCCCTGTTTTCTCTTTCCCTCTGGTGTCCATGTGAGAGCTGTTTTGGCAGGTATTTCAGGATTCATTCTCATAACGTGGCCAAGCCATTTTCATCTTCTCTTGGTTATCATACTGTCTAAAGTTTCTTGGTAGGTGACATGTATAGTAGTTCATTTGTATGTATTTTTAACACATTTTATATTTATTCTAATGATTCACTAAATTTAATTATCTAGGTCATGTTTAAGTGAGTGGTAACAAACGCATCATTATTATGTCATCATTATTTCATCAGCTCTAGTGCCATCCCAAGTGGGACTTGAAGTCTCGGAGAATCACACTTTAAGGTAGCAGTTCGCATGGAACGAGATAAACTGGGTACGAGGAAATGCACTGGGATATTAAGGCGATCGGTGTGACAGTGACATCGCGCAATCTTCTGTACAGCGCCTTATATCAAATGCGAGCCAAGTGGGGGAGACATCATCATCATCATGTGGCAGGTCCTTTGCAGAACGTCGCTCCCATCACGATCTGCCTAAAAGAAACTCCGTCTCGCCAGCTCTCCCGCCTTATGTACTTTCATGTTATGGAATTCACTTATTTACTGTGTCCATCTTTGTGCTGGTTGGCACCTGCCTGTCCTTCTGTACCATGACTTCTGCTATTATTGTTTCCAGAGACAACTTAATATTACTTAGGACTTTTTTTTCAGAAGGAAAAGGTGCCGATGCTCACTACAAACTTTTTCTTGCATTAGCGTTTAAAAAAAAATGGTGCAATCAGATATGGTGCCGGCATTGAGTACCGTCAGAAAAAAGGCCCTGCAATTTTTTTTTAACTTAGAGAAAATTAAAATATTAATAATGGGCATTGAAACAAGTAAATAGAGAACACACTGGACAAGATTCAATTGCATGACATACTGGGATTGGACCCTGTGACAACCTCAATAGAAGATGTTCAGATCAACTGAACAATATTAGCAGACGCTTTCTAGAACATCCGCGGATTGATAATATCTACACGGCCACGCTGGAAATCATCATCCCCATCTGGGAAGCCATTTTTAGTTACTTTGAAGCCCCACCCTGGCCAGTTCAAATTGATGACGTTGTCTTGGTGGCCCAGTAGTACTGCCCTATGGCTAAATAGTTGAACAGTCTTTCCGGGATTTGAACTTCACATCTAACTGGAGGGACAAAACTCAGTTAACCCTTCCGTCCTTAACCACAAGATGGGACAAACTGATCGACCCTCAAAGGGCGGGTGGTTCATTGTGTGTAGCTGTAGACAAGAAAACGACTGCATTAACGAACTGAAATAGGAGATACAGAACTGAGTTGTGACTAGTGAAATAAATGACAGTTAACAAGTAATAGTAAACATAAAGAGAGATTGGTTATATCAACAGCAGAGATCACTCTCCGTGTATGTTGGGTGGCCCTAAAAAGGACCTGTGTAGGCGATGGTGCAAAAATTCCGGTTTACTTGGCAGCTGCTGCGGCCTTCTTGGGAGTCTTCACCTTCTTGGCTGCAGGTTTCTTGGCCACTTTTGGCTTAGCGACCTTGGGTTTGGCTGCTGCTGCTTTCTTTGTTGGGGTTTTGGCTTTCTTGGGCTTAGCGGCGGCGACTTTCTTTGGGGATTTGGGCTTCTTGGCAGCTGCTGGTTTTTTGGCGGCAGTCTTCTTTGGGGACTTGGGTTTCTTGGCAGCTGCTGGCTTCTTTGGTGACTTAGCGGCCTTCTTAGGAGATTTGGGCTTGGCGACTTTCTTGGCCTTGGGAGCTTTCTCTCCAAGACTGAATGAACCGGCAGCTCCAGTTCCCTTGGACTGTTTCAGACTTCCAACAGTAACTCCGGCTTTCAGGGCAGCCTTGAGACGAGCGTTGATGGCGGTAGGGTTGTCTCCCACCTTGTAGTTGGCGATGATGTACTTCAAGATGGCCTGGCGAGAAGAACCACCACGTTCCTTCAACGCGGAGACGGCCTCGGTAATCATGACCTTGTACTGTGGGTGAGAAGCTGCAGTCTTGGGCTTGCTGGATACAACCTTCTTCTTGGCGGCTTTGGCTGGGGCAGCAGCGGCAGCTGGGGCAACGGTAGCGGCGTCAGACATGATGATGATGATGCGGGTAGGTAGCGACTGGTGACGGTACAAAGTGAGGCAGGTGGTGACTGGAGTCGAGCGAGCTGGAGAATGTCAAAACCGATGAGCCGCAGGTCGTTTTCCCCACTTGCGCGGATGTCCGAGACAGCTGCGAGTCATATACCGCTGAAAGCTCCGCCATCAACAACTCCAGACTGTAAACTGTGCGACATGCCGCACTTTAAACATCAATTTCTCTTTTATAATTAAACATAATGCCATTGCTTGTTGATTTTTACTACTAGGACATCACAGACTTTCAATCTGTTATAACTTTTACACACATTAAATTACTGCAATTGAATGTTTATACTATTTTCTCGTCACCCACCAGTTAGCAAAGTTTTGATTGTGCAACAATAAAAATTGTTTAAATATAATGATAATAATTTCATTGCAAAACAATTTATAGTAATGTAACTAGAAATTATTGCTGTTTACTACTGCCCTGTTATTTTGTGCAAATACTTGCAGCCGTATACTTAAATTTACTGTTTTTCGATGTCACCTTTGCACATTTTCGATCGCTGGAAGATTCCATTCAGTAACTTTTACAAAATTCTACTCATAAAAAAGTATACTTAATCAAAATTTACTTCCTAGTATGATGCTAGAATAACAAATATCTATATATTTTACTGCAAATAAATACATTTTAAGTTGGAAAAAGTGTATAATTTGCTGTTTTTATCTGCACTTCCCAACTCGCCAGTTGTGTTCTGATCGACTTGATTCGACCATAGACTTTTCCTTTGCTTGAAAATAGTTGAATAATATTGCGACTTTAAATGTTTAGACAAGTTTAAAATGACAGGTATAGTTTATAAGTTCATAAAAAAAAAATTTCTATATGTTTGTGTGTTGAATATCGAATAAACTGCAGATATTTAGCATTCTCTTTTGTACTACTTGTGTTGAGGGAAACTAGCCGCCATTTTTGGATATGGCATTCTAGATATTTGAGATAGGAAAAGTATTTGTAATCATTTCGGGAACAATTTGCGATGGTAACCCTGCTGACAACATAAACAATCATAGTTAAGGTGTATTCACAGGTTTGGATCACCGAATTTTCGGGAAGTACTGCACCATTGCTGCATATTCATATCAAGAACAACAAACACCGCAGTAACAACACACTCAGTATTACGGGGATTCCTTCAGACCCAGATTTACGGTATCTATCATGGAATCAAGACCGAAGGGTTGAGATATTCTTAGCCAAAAGGTTAACAAGGTTAACAACACATGGTTTCTGGATACTTGAAAAAAAATCGGAGTGCATCTGCCTCAGAGGCAAGGAACCAACAGTTTGTCGACGAATAAGTCACATCTGTGAAATGGATATGCACGCAACACTCATGTTCCTGGAAAAAGTCTCAAGTCCAGAGGTGGCTGAACAACCAAAAATGTACAGCCGGTGAACGTGAAGAAGAAGTTAACCATATTTTACGCAATAATCGGTTCACCTTTTTCTTCCTTTTGTTCTTCTTATTATTATTATTATTATTATTATTATTATTATTATTATTATTATTATTATTATTATTATTATTATTACCACCACCACCACCACTACTACTGCTGCTGCTACTACTACTACTACTACTACTACTACTACTACTACTACTACTACTACTACTGCTGCTACTACTACTACTACTACTACTACTACTACTACTACTACTACTACTACTACTACTACTACTACTACTACTACTACTACTGCTGCTGCTACTACTACTACTACTACTACTACTACTACTACTACTACTACTACTACTACTACTACTACTACTACTACTACTACTACTGCTGCTGCTGCTGCTGCTACTACTACTACTACTACTACTACTACTACTACTACTACTACTACTACTGCTGCTGCTGCTGCTGCTACTACTACTACTACTACTACTACTACTGCTGCTGCTGCTGCTGCTACTACTACTACTACTACTACTACTACTACTACTACTACTACTACTACTACTACTACTACTACTACTACTACTACCACTGCTGCTGCTGCTGCTACTACTACTACTACTACTACTACTACTACTACTACTACTACTACTACTACTACAACAATTACTACTACTACTACTACTACTACTACTACTACTACTACTACTACTACTACTACTACTACTACTACTACTATTACTACAAATACTACTCCTTATCTTCTTCTTTTTTCATGCATACGTGTATCTGTGTGTGAGTGTAGCTGTCTGTGTGTATGTGTGTGTGTTTCTGCGTATGTGTCTGTGCGTGTTTATCTGTGTGTGTGTCTGTGTCTGCCTGAGGCTGCGTCTGTTCTGCGTGTTTGTCTGTGTGTGTGTGTCTCTGGGTGTATTTGTCTGTGTGTGTTTGTCCATATTTGTCTGCGTTTGTGTGTGTCTGCGTGTGTGCCTGTATATGTGTGTGTGTGTGTCTGTGTATGTGTGTCTGCAGATGTGTGTCTGCAGATGTGTGTCTGCGTGTGTGTGTGTGCGTTTTTGGGTGTATTTTTCTGTGTGTGTTTGTCCATATTTGTCTGCGTTTGTGTGTGTCTGCTTGTGTGCCTGCATATGTGTGTCTGCGGATGTTTTTCTGCGTGTGTGTGTGTGTCTGCATGTGTGTATGTGTGTGTGTCTCTCTCTCTCTCGATCTACACACTGGCTGGCCTTTTTTCATTCATACTTTCTCAGACTTTTCTACGTCAGAGGAGTGTCACGTTGTCTTGCCTCCAATTACATCAGCGCTGATGTGACATGCTAAATATTACACTACGATACACCTTACGACGACTCCAAAACATCTAGAACTGGCCCTAACCCTAAACTCCATATACCCACAGCCTCAGCCTAGGTCGCACGAGAGACCATTTTCGAAGAAGAAAAAAAATCAGTACGACGTCACACAGATCTCCGACATAGATCAGACTGAGAAAGTGTGTAGATGGGTCGGGAAACGTGAACAGGTCCCAACAATTGTTTACGTACAAAAGGCTCTCTGAGGTGATCTGAGGAAACAAAGGTGGGATTTTGTTCACATAGGAGCCAGAACCTCAGGGTTCCGCTCCCACTAACGATCCATACCCACTCTTTCTTCCTGCTCCCACTAACGATCCTTTACCGCTCCCACTAACGGTCCCTTCCCGCTCCCACTAACGGTCCCTTCCCGCTCCCACTAACGAACCTTTACCGCTCCCACTAACGGTCCCTTCCCGCTCCAACTAACGATCCCTTCCCACCCCACTAACGATCCCTTCCCGCCCCCACTAACGGTCCCTTCCCGCTCCCACTAACGGTCCCTTCCCGCTCCCACTAACGAACCTTTACCGCTCCCACTAACGGTCCCTTCCCGCTCCAACTAACGATCCCTTCCCACCCCACTAACGATCCCTTCCCGCTCCCACTAACGGTCCCTTCCTGCTCCCACCCAATGTTTCTTGTTGAAGGAGCGCCCTAGTAATAATACAAAATTAGAACTTGGTTTGAACCCGGCTCGCTAGCTCAGTTGGTTAAACCTGACTGTGCGGTGACCGGGTGACAAACTCCTCGTGGTTCGGGTTCACTCTGGGGGGCAGGCAGAATATCTCCCAGATTTACAGTATCTATCATGGAATCAAGGCCGAAGGGTTGCGATATCCATAGTGCCGAGCCAAAGGATTAACAACTCATGGTTTCTGGATATTGAATACAAAATACGTGGTTTACACGAGTGGGTCTCCGGGCCCTGGGGTGTGTGCGGGGGCGACGGAACAAGAATAGGTTCACTGTATCCCTAACAAGCATGTCGTACCAGTCGATTAATTATGGGTTTCTTTCCAAGTCGGAGCGTATCAGCCTGATAGGCAAGGAAGCAGCAGTCTGCATACAAGTAAGCCAGTCTGTAAAACGGAACAAGACTAAAGCCCGGAAGAGGACGAACAACCAGAACTTTCAGCCAGTTTACTGCCGGTGACGGGCAAGTAGGTAGGTGCTTTGCTGTAAAACGAAAATCGTCAAGTTCAACCAACATCCCCGAAGAGGGGCTTTAGGTTATAATTGTGTCTACGTTATGTGCACCATATAAAATGGTTTAGCATTGCTCGCCACCAAGTAGCCCTGAAAAGGACTCTTGTGTTCTTAATTTATAACGTACCCCAAACACGAAATCCCCGTGGGAAACCCACAGCTTACCTGACAGTCCATTATTTAAAGGGGTGTAGATAAATTGTGTGGTACTGAGTGTTCATCTAGTGTCTTCTAACCCTAACCCTAACCCTAACCCTAACCCTAAACTTGGTGTAGATAAATCGCGAGAAACTACAACTGAACACCCTAGAATTTATTGGGAATGTCTGCCGTGATGTTGTCGTGACGTCAGGGGTCAGTTATAAATTAAGTACCGGACTCTTGCAGTGTTGATGCGATCAAAGGAGACAGACCCAAATACTGTTCCTACTGACGACGAAGTCGTCTACCGGCAAGCCACCTGATGGCCCGGTCGCCGCTGTGACCAGTGGGTGCAAAAAAAAAAAGAATTTATACTAGTTTTAGGGTCGGGACTGATTTTACTCCCCCCCCCCCTCCCCCCTCCTTCCCCCGAGTTTACGTGGTGGGGACGCCCTTGCAACACAGTGCAGTTAAGTCAATCCTTGTACCCTTGAAGACTTTTCAAACCGTCAGATCAGAAAACTCTCGTCACCCCGGAAATAACTGAAACAAACAGGGCGTGATTTCCTGATCTATTTTCAGCACAAAGCGTGACGGAAATTCTTTTTTCTGCTTGGGCTAGGGGTTTCCCCGGGCTTTCCGTCAGTCGAGAAACTGTGACAGACAGACAGACAGACAGGAAGTAGTTTCCCTAATATGGATCTCGGGTGATACCAAAGTAACCCAAGACGTGCCTAACAAATTGCCCAGCGCCGGAAACTGAATCGTTTAGTTGAATATTTGACGTCTGCTCCTCGGTTGATGTGTGGATAATTATGTACGAAATAATTCACGCTGTATTTACCAAAGCCAAAGAATCAAAACTCGTACAGTTCACTGTAATGTTACGCACAGGTTTGTTTTCTGTTTTTGCACTGTATAATATATTGGGTTCTTAAAAAATATCCGGTTCTTAATTTATAACGTACCCCAAACACGAAATCCCCGTAGGAAATCCACAGCTGACCTGACAGTCCATTATTTAAAAGGGGTGGATGTGTGCTGTTGTGTGTGTTTTTTTTTTTTTTTTTGAGTGTTCATCTAGTGTCTTCTAATCCTAACCCTAATCCTAACCCTAACCCTAAACTTGGGTGTAGATAAATCGCGAGAAACTACAACCTGAACACACTAGAACTTATTGGGAATGTCTCCCGTGACGTTGCCGTGACGTCAGGGGTAAGTTATAAATTAAGTACCAAATATCCTACCCCAGATGATCGCAGGACAGTCCAACATTTTAAAGGGTGATGAGATTTGTTTTCTCGGCTTTCTGATGCTTTTAACGACCCCAGAACGTCAAGAACTGGCCCTAACACCAACCCACCTATGTCCCACTAGAGAGTGCATCCTAGGTCCCACAACTGCATGCAGCCTAGGTCCCAGAATGCATATACCACCCCCTGAAATATTAGACTGCCCCATGACCTGTAGATTTCCCCTGTTTGGGGTAGGGTATTAATAAAGCACCCCTTATTGAAGTTGGGCTCCACCCAGCTTGCATCCCACCCCTTTTTCTCCAGCGTTTCTTCTTTGTTCCTTTAAGTTTTTCCCTTCCAGATTTGCATTCTGCAGAATTAACATGTCACGGATGAGAATGAGACGGATACAATTTCCGGAAACCCCGTGCAACTCTACAGACACATCACAGTTATATTGGGACACCACAAACGACTACGAAGATTTTACATATACAGTCTTTTTCTTTTAGTTCATCCCATCTCGGGGACTGAGATACTGTGGGGAGCTTCGGGGAAAGTCCACTTTTATGTGGAGGATTGTTAGGGTTACCGTTAGTCAGTTTTCATTTCCCACCCCAACAAACACCCCCTATACTATTAGACTTTCTCGGCAACTCCCCACAAAACCTCGCATTCTCCGAGATAATGTGAATTATACAAGAAAAACCAACTGTATTCCAGTGTAGTTGGGTTGCCTGTTGTTAAAGCGGTCCTATCTTCTGCCATCCTTTGAATTTTCCCTTCCCCTTTGTCACACGGATGTGGTTGCCTCTTATCAGTTACTTCGTTTTGTGACAGCTGACCCGGTCCACACATTTCAAACGATGACGGATGTGTCGGCCAAACGGCGCATATTTGGCAGCTTCGCGGTAATCAAGCACAACGCAGTTAAAAGTTAGTTGCGTATCCTTGTTTACACTTGCCAGGATGGAAGTTACAAAACCGACCCCAGCATTTACTGACTTTTTAGGATTTCGCATCTTGGCTTAGATGTTGCGAAATCCAATCTGCGGGGTTCGATTCCAGTTGTGGACGATCTGACAGCAGACCGCATTGCGTTAGTTTCGACAATGGCATCGAGAGCCTACCGTTAATTAGGAATTGCAAACCGCTAAACTTCAACAATAACTTGAACAAACGAGCGGCTGGAAGAGAAGGACAGGGTAGAGGAGAAGTAGAAAAAGAGATGAGAAGAAGAAGAAAAAAAGAAGAAGAAGAAGAAGAAGAAGAAGAAGAAGAAGAAGAAGAAGAAGAAGAAGAAGAAGAAGAAGAAGAAGAAGAAGAAGACGAGAAAGAACAAGATGCTGTGTTTAACTTGTCAGTTACTCAGACAGCAGGAGAAACGCTGATGACTGAAAGCAATGATTTAGGCTAGTGTTGTTCAACCTATGGTCCGCGTCGCACATGCAGCCCGCTGAAAAGTCCATGTGGCCCGGCACAAATTTCTACCTACTCATGTTAAGGGGGGGAAACTTTAAGCACTCAAACATCTACATTCAAACCTCTAAGCACTCATACATCTACACGCACACCTCTAGGCACTCACACATATTTTAGGCACTCACACATTTACAAACACACCTCTAGACACCTTCTACACGCACACTTTCTAAGCACTCACACATCTACAAACACACCTCTTTTCACACATCTACTCACATCGCACGCTTCGCGTTTTGTACACTCACACATCTACATAACACACTCTACTTATTGCAATCTGTAGGATTAACACATTTAAATCTTCACACCTCTAGGCACTCACACATTTACAAACACACCTCTAGACACCTACACATCTACACGCACACCTCTAGGCACTCACACATCTACAAACACACCTCTAAGCACTCACACATCTACAAACACACCTCTAAGCACTCGCACATCTACAAACACAGATATTATTTATTATACCAGAATCCACCCTGCACCTGGCAGCACATCGACAAGGAAAGAAAGACTGTAGATGGGGCACACTATCACGTCACATCCGGCCACCCTGTCAGGCAGAAGTTCAACGATCTCCAGTTTGTTTGGCCCTGGCAGCAGACAGCCAAGACAAGCCCTGTCCTAGTTTAATTGGGTCAAGACAACATGCCCCGGTCGCGTTGCTCGCACACCTGTAAGGACAGAACAACCAGGAAGCCGAGCCGTGACTACAAGCTGGGTAGGGGATCCATTTTGGGCTTCCGTCGGCTGATGCTTTCTTTGTGCGCTGCGATCAAACACGTGCTGTCAATCATTGCCTACGGTCTTACCGCAAACTTCTCTCTTTGTCTTCGCCTGAAACTGGCTTTGTCACCGGCTCCGCAGCTTCGCAATCACTGTTGCAAAACATAATTGTGGGACAGAGGTTACAACAAAGATCATTTGGGCACCCGAAAAGAGAAGGTCATGGAGCAGCTGTTCTGGCAAAGTTGTTACGAACAGAAACCTGGCCACGGGTAAAGTTAGCCTTAAAGGCAACATAAATAAACAAGGGGGAGGGAGAGGAGGGGGGGGGAGAAAACCTTGAGGTTAAAGAAACATTAAATATGTAATGAACAAACAGACAATGTATTGATAGGTACTCATAGAAAGAGGTAGAAATACAGAAGGAAAACAGTACGGGTGACTTCTGAAGTCGTCACACTGACCTCATAATGCATAGCTGTGCGTCATGTACCTAGAGTGAAAAAGGAAAGAAAAAAGAATCAACAAAAAAGGGCCACGGGAACAAGAGAAAGAGTAGAAGACATAAGAGGTGTGTGCTGTGATGTTTATAAATACTGCTGTCATTATCGCCCCTATTAGCAATGTCATTATAACGAAGAGGTTTAATAATAGTAACTGGAATATGTCCTGTTTCACTTGTATTAATCGTGTTCTGACCTTTAGCTAGTTGTCTAGGAGATGATGGGTCTACTGGACGATATAAGTCACACTTTAAGATGACATAGCCGTTACAAGCCGACACCGTCTCCAAGATATAAGATTGTTTATTGACATCTAAAAACTTACATAGATTGTCCCGTCCATGTCCTAATCAACAGCTTTCGCGCAACACATTGTTCAGACGCCAACACGCTGACTCCTCACACATTCACCAAACAGAGTTCTGAGTCTTCAGTTCCACATCGCTGCATAGGTGGATCTGGTCACCGCATCAAGCTTCACACAACTGACTTGGCTGGATTTTGGACTTCGATGGATGTTGTCGTCTGGTCTTCATCTTGCAGCAATCAGTTTCAGTTCTCATTCGCACTCGATCACTCTCACGTCCTCTCGTTCTGACGGTCAACACATACTGTCTGATCAGACTAGGGTCTGACCTTATACCCAGTGTTCGTTCCACGTGGCAACACGTGGTCATTCTTGGGTTCCACGTAGCTACGTGTGGTCGTTTTCCTTGGGTTCCACGTGATAACACGTGGTCGTCCCCCACCTTGAAAATCTCGGTTAATCAGAGTATCTGGCTTCTCTCGATGTTCTAGTTAACCTGGTGCTTTTCCCCCCAACCAAGTGAAAATATTCCCCATTACAGTAACAACAACAGTACAGCAACAACGGCTTTTGTGTGTGTGTGCCTATATTGTTCTGGTCCAAAAATTTACATTCAGTGATTGTCTCTCGACTGGTGGTTTAGTCAGTATCACGTCAACCGCCTTTACTTCCCATATTTTAGACCTCGAACCTTAGGTCAGTTAACACAAGTCGATGTGGCTTGTCACAATAACGAGTCTAATTTTTTCAAGATTGTTTGAATAGAAATACGAAGATTGGGAAAGAAGGCCTCAACCCCATATGGAAAATGAACTTCTTCTTCTTCTTCTCTTCACCGGCTGTAAACACCGGCAGAAAGTTCTGGTTGTTCGTCCACTTCTGGACTGCAGTCCTGTTCTAGAACCTGAGTGTTGCATGTGCCTCCGTTTGACAGATCTGTATGCAGACTGATGGTTCCTTGCCTCTCAGGCAGATGCACTCCGACTTCGAAGAAAGCTCCTAATTAGTCGACTCTTACGACATGCTTTTGGGTAGTCAGTGGGTCTATTCTTGTTTTTCCCATAGTAGGGCCCCATAACCCACACTGGAAGAAAATGAATTTGACACGTTCCTTGAGTGGTTTTACCTTATTCTGGTACCACTTGACAGCAAGATTGTACAATCAAAAATATCTTCAGCTGTTGTTCATCAATATCAGAACAGTTAAATGCACATAAACTTTTACACTTCTGCTCTAGTTCCTTGTCGAAACCAAAACACAGTCTGTCAACGTCGAGAAGAAACCCAAACTTTGTATTCATGTCATGCAAACAAGTTTGCCTTTCAACCATCTCAAGGGTTATCTTCATGACTCTTATCGACTCTGTCTTTCTGGGTTAACCCAGCATCTGGTGGGTTCTCAACAGTCCATTTGTTTCTTGCGTCTCAACCGTTTTTCTACTTCAACATTCCATTCTTCGCAGAAATTAAGTCCTTTTTCAAGTGAGTCATGGACTCACACTTCTCATCAAAATGATCTCGACGAGCTTTCAAAAACAAGGTTGCAACATGAAAATTCAAGCAAAGCTAGATTTTCAGGTAAATTTTAAGCTGGTTTCCCCAATTCCACACCGCTACACACTAGCTCGCTTCTGATTGGACGACCTACTGACCACCCCACCTCTGATAAGTCGGCCTCGAGCGATCCTACTTTTACACAAGGTCATGGGGATATTCCGCACTCGCGCTCATACCGCGTGTTGTATATTTCACCATGGCAGAGCTTTTAACACTTTTAAAACCTTTAGATACTGGGTCTAACACACAACTCCCCCCCCCCTTTCTCTACTCTAGAGAGTGACAAAACCTATGTCACAGACCGTCTCTTTCTCGGAAATTAAAACGTAAACGCCAGACAACAGACTGCGACACCCATAACCTCGACCACGGTAGACTAGTCCAACCAACTTATCAATGGAGTTGACCTACAACCGATGATGTGTAAATGGGTAGACCAGCGTAAAATCGACCGATTCAGAAACATATAGGCCCTACTAGGTCTTGTTACAGAAACTATAACTTTGTCTGGCCATAATTTAAAAAAAAAATTTTTTAATGTAAGAGGTGCTGATCAGGAATATATGTTTATATTTGCGTGTGTTAGTGTGTGTGTGTAAGTGGTGCTGATGAGAGACGGGTGGGAGGGGGGGGGGGATGGCGGGAGAGAACAACGTTCGAACCTTCTTTAGCAAAATGAAACTCAGCGTAACCCTCCAGATGAGACGCGGAAACATTACGCAAATCTCCCCAACAGAGTTGACACCGTCCATTTAGGTCACTTTTAATTCACAGTTTGTTAGGCTGGTCGACTTTCCTGAAGTTACAGGTGTGTCCCGCTCTGTTTTTAGCTTTCTGTATTGTCTTCCACTTACGTTTTCATTTCGAGAAAGAAAATGCCTGTAACATAGTTTGCAGCACTCTCGTTAAAAAAAGGTGCGGGGGGGAGTTGTGTTAGGGCAAGTGCTCCGTGTTTTTGGAGCGTCAAAAGCGCTGGCGTATCACTGAATACCCCCGTAACCGTGTGCGAAGATGACTAGGCTCAGGAACTTCCAATCGAAAGTGACCCAGTGTGTATATAGGCGGGGCTAACTCTGTTTGGGGAGATTTGCGTTACGTTTACCCTGAGACACTGCCACTATTTTTTTTTTAACAACATGCATCTGCCCTACCTGTAGCGAACCGTCACTGTGTAGTGCAGCAGATGATGTTTTTGTCCTAGCTCTGAGAGGATCTTTCTTCTCATAGTTTGTTCTTTGTTCAGCCAAGTCTTACATGTCTTCTTTGACATGTCAATGGTCACCGAAGATACGCCTATGGATAGATGGGATTGTCAAAGGCCTGGGGAAACAACTCACTGGTTGTCTAAGGCAGGTCAAACTGAGGGCCAGCCAAGTGCCATATGGGTCAAACTCAATATGAGGGCCACACAAGACAACAAATTGGAGTCACTACAGATGATTGCATAATATTTGCCTTGTGCAGGCCGCAGGTGTGCTTGCAATGGGCCGTTATTTGTATATGCCTAGTCTAGAGTACTCTAGAGAAAGTTGTTTGTTTGTGTTCACACATTTTAAGAACCGGTGGAAAGTCCTGGAATTTCGTCCATTTTGCATGTGCATCCATTTTACAGGTATAGATAATCTGTTTGCAGACTTGGTTTCCCCGCCACTCAGTCGGACGCACTCTGACTTCAAAAGAAACATTTATAATTAGTCGCTTTTACGGCATGTTTGTGACCGGGGGGGGGGGGGCACTGGGTCTGTTCTCACCCTCCCCCATGGGGCGCCGTAACACACACACGGGGATAGGGGAGTCCAAGACGAATGAACGCAAACGGAGTCTACGTGCCGGTCGAAGCGGATGCGCAGGACTGCATGACTGAGGAAAAGATGCAACTTGACCCGTTTCATAATGAAAATGTACAGAAATAACCGTACGCGCCAAACCAGACAAAGGCTGCAAGTATACCCGACAAGACAACTAGAAATAACCCAACTAATTTCACCAGGGTTAAGTAGTGCTAAACAAGCGATTCTCAAGGTGTACTTGTATCTATCTCCCACATCTGCCAGTGTCCTCGGTAGTATAGTGGTAAGTATCCCCGCCTGTCACGCGGGAGACCGGGGTTCGATTCCCCGCCGGGGAGACACTTTTTTTTTTAACTGGAGGTTAAATGGTCTCGTTGTATCGTGAGCTGGTGTTTAAGGCGCCGGGAGCTGGTGGTTGAGTCGCCAGGAGCTGTTAATGAAGGCACCCTCAGCCCTATTGCTCCAATGTTTTCTTTTGGACAAATGTGAAGGCTGGCTCGTATTTCTGCTAACCACGCAAAGATGTTTTCAAGTAGCTGTTTATCTTCTTCTTCTAATGCCGCTAAGCATCGCAGTTCATCAGACGATAGGTAGCCGAGCCAGGGCGCGCTCAGTCGCTTGATATGCCATGATGTTATGCAGTCTCAAGGCGTCAGTGATTATTCAATCCATGTTATTCTCGGTCTTCCCCTGCCTCTTGTTTCCATTTTCATATTGTACCCTCTTGTTGCTGGTATCGTTGGTTTCATTCTCATTAGATGACCAAACCATTTCATTCTTTGTTTCTCAATAAATTTCACGATAGGTGTTGTTCCAGCAGTTCTTGTGATCACGTTGTTTCTCATTTGATCTGTTCTGGTTTTATACACAGCCATTCTCAAACATCTCATCTCACAGGTGATTAGTTTTCTTTCGTGTTATTTTGTCAATGTCCAAGTCTGACATTGGTAACCTAAAGTCAGTATTTGTTATGCATTTCGTTTTAAGTCCAATCTATTGTTATATTTATTTGTCAGTCACCACACAATATTTGTTATTATAATCGTGCACTTAAACAAGACTTAACCCCCTTCCCTATACAATTAAAAGAGGTGGACCCCCTCCTCCCCCTCCCCCACACACAAAATATTCCCTGTGGGATTGTTAATTTGCGCTGATGAATTCATGTTCTTTGCCCTAATCCGAAAAGATTAGCTAACGATTCCACTACACAAGAAATCGGCACAGGGAGGACGAGTGATATCGTTAAGAAACCCCTAGCTTGAAAACCTACCTAACTGTCTGCTCTGATTCACTGTCTAAAACTTATGATCAAGTTATTCTCTCTCAGTCTCCGTCTGCCTCTTTGGCCGTTAAACTTTCCCACAGCCACGGTGTACTCCAGTTTTCACATCGAGGTTGACCATTTGTAATTATATGAAATTTATTCAGTTTGTGTGCTTTATTATATGTCGATGTAACTCCTGTAGTAACACAACTGACAGAATACAGCCAAATATGCCAGGCAATAAATCTGTGCAATGTATTGTGTTTGTGCACATTATTTCACTTCATTACAAGAAAACAATACAACCACCTAAATCAAATTAGTAACAAAGGGGAAAAAAATAATATGAAAATAAACACTACGAAGACAGAGACAATGATGATAGGAAGACATACAGACAATTTAGAAATTAAATTAAAAAACAACACCCTGAGACAAACAGAAGAATTTAAGTATTTGGGAGCAATTTTTACATCCGACGGAAAATTGGACAGAGAAATTAGCTCCAGATGTGCCAAAGCTTATCAAGTAATGGGGCAACTATCTCCCCTGTTGACACACAAGCAGATACCTCGGAGTACTAAAGTGAATCTTATCAGAACTATTTTTTGGCCAACACTATGCTATCAATGCCAAACGTGGACACTTACGTCCTCCAATGAACGTAAAATTGTGACAACAGAGATGAAATGCCTTAGAAGAGCTGCAGGAGTTTTAAGGACAGACAGAATACGAAATCATGAAATCAGACGAATGCTAGAAATAAAGCCAGTCTTACAGGTCATCAAAGAACAACAAATAAAGTGGTTTGGACACCTAACAAGAATGCCCTGGTACTATCTGTCATGGCGAGTCACACTAAAACGTTACAACGGGTATAGAGCGAGTGGAAGAACTCGGAAAATATAGAAGAGTGATGGCATTAAGAACAGCCTTTCAGAAATGAGCATAAATCTTAGTAGCGCTCTTGACAGAGCTCATCAACGAACATTACATCTCTCCCCGATACTTCGATGAGGTAAAAGGTGGAAGAGAAGAAGAAGAAGACAGGAAAACAATTATTTGGATAAATTCTTAACTTGACGCGGTCATCGATACTTGTAAGTTCAATCTTCTCCTTACCAAAATAGGGATGACTGCACTCGAGTCTCTACAACATATTTAACCTTCCGTTCACAGAGTTCTTCTCCCTCCTCCTCTCGTTCACCGGCTGCAAAAGGTTCTGGTTGCTCACTCACATCTGGCATCTAGTCTTATTCCATAACTTGAGTTTTGCGTGCATATCCGTTTTACAGATCTGGGCTATTTCTAAGAAGAAAGTTGGTACCTCGCTCTCAGGTATATGCTCTGCGAAGGACCTACCTCTAATTATTCGACTTTTAGACATGTTTGTTAGGGGGTAGTGCCCCCCCCCCCCCCTTCCACAAAGGGGCCTCGGAACCCATACAGGAAGTATGGAGTTCGATAACAACAAAATTTTCGTTACTGTTAATATTTACCACTTGAAGGGCGGTGTCGGAAAGAAGAGGAGTGTTGCACCACTGAATCAATATCATCCCAGCTAGTGCAGTCGTTAGGAACGCTGTACATTTTTATATTTTTCTCAGACAGAAAAGAAAATCTATATGACCTTAATGACCTAAACCCGGGTGTCCAGAACAGGTGATCAATGACCAAACCATTCGGTTTTCACACTAGTGAAATATACACCCTGGTAGCAGTTCACTGAAAGATACTGCATGACGTCCGCTAATAACTACAATATTTCCAAGTCATATTTAATCGTGGGTCTCCGCAGACAGAAAGTAGGGCTAAGGTGATTCCGGCGGTTCAGATTACCGATTATGTTCAAATAAATGACATGGGCACTTGTTCATGACGCCGGGACTTTACGTGAAACCTTTACCCGATGTACAGTATTCTCCTTCACAAGTAAGTAAAGAACCTTTTTCCACGCCTTTAGGCGTATAGGGCTAGACCTATATTTTATAAACCAATCGGCACAAGATGTGTGATGTGGAGGATGCCGGCCGCCTTTACTTTCCGGGACTGCATCCTGTACTCACTCAAGGATGGATCGACCTAAGAGCAAAGGTCATTTTTGAAGAAAGTATAGCTCCGCCAGGGAGCGAACCTACGACATTCCGATCCTCAGGCGAGCGTCTAGCCGCTCTGCCACGGCGACTCCCCTCCTTCGCAAGATATGACCCGCAAAAATGCAGATTGTCTCATCCTGATGTAGACAGTCTGTTTTCCTCGCGAGTGCAATCTCTTCAGAAGATCTATTTACGAATTATTCTTTTCTTTATCTGTATCTGCTGGTCTTCACTTGTTCTTACACTGTCCACAAAAGTTCGATTCCTGCAGTAACTATAGTCTCAGATGTTCTGTTTATCTAAGGTACCTCCCTGTCTTCACCACTTTTCTCTGCATCAGTGTGGCGGCTTGCGCCTAGGCACTTCGCAAATGCTGCATGTCGTTGATCAGTTGTTTCTCCAAACTCTTTCCACATTGTCTTACATGCTGCAGCTCCTTGATCAGTTGTTGTTTCTCCTAAACTCTTTTCCACCTAGTCTTACATGCTACACCCCCTATAAAAGGTAAGGTGAAAGACTTTTTTCCAAGGCTTAGGCGCTTATCACGCCGATCGCCTTTGCTTCCCGGAACTTTACCTGGTACTCGTTTAAGGCTAGATCGACCTGGGAGCCAAAATCTTTTTGAAAGAGAAGAAGAGTCCCACAACCTTTCTGATCCAAAGGCGAAGGTCTAGCTGCTACACCAAGGCAGCTCCGGCATCCTTTGATGACTCGCATTTAGCCACAGACCGACATTAAATTACTTCAATGTCCCCATGGTCCGCTAACTATTAATGTCTATCAGTATAACTAAGAAGTCATTACTCCTGGACCGCCAAGCAAAAAGGAATAAAGATTTAACAACATATTGATAGAAACAAGAGCAGAAAATATATTACAAGAGGCCGTGTGGCTAAGTGCAGGAAATGTCGAAGGATCAGACTTGATGTGAACTAGTAAATGCTCTGTGTGGTGGGGACAATGGAACAGGAGAAGATCAGGTATCAGATTTGTGAGGGAAAATTATGTTATGTTTGCATTTTTTCCTGTTCTGAAAATAGTTCGCAACCTGCTTTCTGATACTCTGTATTAGCCTTCAATTTGTTCTATTTTGAGTCTAATGTTCATCATTTATGAACATGTTTTTTTTTACTCCGCTAATGTTCATCATTTATGAACATGTTTATTTTGACTCTGCTAATATTCATCATTTATGAACATGTTTATTTTGACTCTGTTAATGTTCAGCATTTATGAACATGTTTATTTTGACTCTGTTCTTATCCTTACTTCCTTTTTAGGACGTAATTTTTTGTTATTTGAAGCCCCACTCTGGCTTTTGCCAGGGGCCGCAATATAGGCAGGCCATAAATATGGCCAATTGTCTGAACGCGGTTTCTGGGACCTCTCCATGGTGATCCTCATCCACATGGTGGCACTTTGTGTCATCGGGTGTTTATCGCTTGTGTGATGTCCTGGTGGGGTAGAAATTCATTCATTCATTTTGACTCTGCTAATGTTCTGTGGTGTTCTCTGGACAACAGAATCGTCAAAAATAATGTCCCAAGTATCACGATAGATGGTAGAAACGTCAACAGAGAGAGCAAACTGAAGTATCTGGGAATTACATTTGACAGGAGCCTGTCATTTAAGGACCATGTGGAGAGTTATTTTAGTGCACTTAAGACTATGCTGCAATTGATTAGAGCAGAGAATCTTTTACACTATATCAACATCCTGTCAGTGGTGGATTTTGGGGATTCTGCCGTCTCAAAGATTCAAACTAGAGCGCATACAGAACGCAGCTATGCGGGTCATTCTGGGTTGCACCAGAGACACCCCAGTGGTGAGTATGCGATACATCCTTGGTTTGCCGACGGTTCAGTGTCAAGAGGCAAAAGAAGTGCTTGGGGCTTTTTAGCAAAAGTTAATGGTCGACGTTTGGTGCAGCAGAGCCTAGCATATGATACCACAACATCCAGCTTAAGAATGGAGGTGGAGGCGGTCACTGCAGCTTTCCTCTGGCTAGAGAACACGACACACAATGTAATTTTAACTGATTCAGAAAGCATGCTGAGGAAGATCACAACAGGTATGCTTCGTGCAGAGTGGCATGCTGCGGAGGACACGAATGAGGAGTATTGTCTGGATTTTTTCACCGGGTCATGTCAGGCGGACAGACTGGCTGGCTCTGCACAACTTGGTGGATACTGCTACATGATAGGGCAGACGTGGTTAGTAGAGCGTGTACAATGCGGAGGAGCAGATGGATTCTGGTTTGATGCAGTTGGGGGTGACGAGAGGTTCTGGCTCAAGGCTCATTTAAACAGAAAGCTATGGCACCATTAACTCTTTGCGGGCTGCTGAAGATGGAGCGCTTATGGGAATGCCCCGGGTGCTGTGATGTCGATTCTTGAATCAAATCAAATAAATATGCTAATGTTCATCATTTATGAACATGTTTATTTTGACTCTGCTAATGTTCACCATTTATGAACATGTTTATTTTGACTCTGCTAATATTCATCATTTATCAACAAATTTTACATTCTGGATGAATTTTATGCTAACAAAATCCTCACTACTAGTTAGTTATGATTGTAAATATTTCGTTTTTTTTCAAGGCAGGCGGAGAGAAGAAGGCACAAAAGGGAGAGCATAATGAGATGAATGGAGAGCGAACTAATGAGAACTTTATTTCAAAAGGGTTTTTAAATTGTCTAAAGACAAGATCAGAGAAAATAAAGCAAAAAACTGGGGAATATAAAGAAGGAAAGGAGAAAATGGGGAGATAAGAAACCTTTTGTTGCCTGTATTATTTTTACTGGCAAAAGACAGAACTTAAGACAGCAACAGCTACCACCAGTAATGAAATTAGGTGCCCCCCTTATCCCCCTACAAAACAGACCTCACACTCCACTCATGGAAGGTCTCTTATATTCTACACACGATATCAAATCCAAGACAAAACATATTCGTTGAGATATCACACAATTAGGTCTAAAATTTCACAAAGTAAAGACCAGGCAAATAAAAAAGCTAGCGTCTTGGAAGGGCTTTTTCACAGGAACCCATAGGGATCTGGAAATAAAGGCAGACCACTCACACATAATGGAACTAGAAGTTAAAAAGATAGGTAAGACAAGTGATGAGATGCTTTGGGAAGCAGGCATTGGCTGATGGCCTTTGCTACACTGATGGATAATGGAAAGGAATTAAACATGCCAGTAGCAGAATGGAAATTATAGTGAACAGATAGTCCTTAGAAAACAGTTGGGGTGTCTCAGACCTGTGCTTAAAGAATCTGGAGTGCCTTGTTGCTGGCAGGCATCTCCGTGAATTACTTTCTTCCAAGGCATCTTTATTACTCTGTAATCTGTCTATGGATGTATGTTACCATCCACAGACCTGCTTATATCTGCTGACTGTTCAAGATTCATTTAATGCGTGACTCACTACAGCTGTTTAGAAGTCTCTCACTTTAGTTAATATATTGCACAGAATGCTCATCCTCCGAAATGCTGCTATTACTATTCTTTGTCTTCTGCCTTTCTATCCCCCAATGGAGAATAGGCCCTCAACCAACTCACGCCAAGTCGTTCTATCCTTTGCCATTGCATGGAGCTCTCTCCATCTTTCTAACTTCATTCTCCAGCTCTCTTTCCATGTGTTTATGGCCTTCCTTTATTCCTATGCCCCTGTGGGTTCCAATTCGAAAACATTATTACTATTCAACTTTTTTTTTAATACTTCTTCAACCTGCCGTCTTCAGAGGTACCCATATATGTGAACACATTGACTGGCTTTAAACTACTCCCAGTGACTTGGATGCCTTCTGTAGGACACACTATGTGATAAAATCACCCCTCCACCCCCAGGGGGGAACTATTAGATATATCACAATAAAAACACGAAGAGTTAACAATACAAATAAACATTTACAGAGAAGAAAGAAAAAAATCGGAAAATGAAAGGTGGCTGACATACAAGGACACTGAAAAGACAACAAAAACAAACGGGTCAGCAACAAAGGCAGAAATACAACACAGTTTACATATGCTAGCCAGACAGACAACAATAAACTAGCACAGAGAAAAAAAAAGGATTGGTATACAAAGACACAAGTTTACAGATAGCACCAAACATGGAAAGAACAGACCATTCACAAATACTGAACAGACGAAAACAAAACAACTGCAGAAACAAAAAGGCTAAGGCCAGTGATTTCAAATAGCAGCCAGAACACACATTATATAATAGAGACAACCAAAAAAATCAAGTGTAGGAATGGTATAATGTTTTAATAAATTATTTCCTTGGGCACATTGTAATAAATATATATTAACAATATTCAAATACATAATTACAAAGTCAACATGTCAGGAAGGCAAAACGTATCTGTCCCTGGCAAACACGCCTAGGGGTCAGAGCAGCTGCAGATTGCTTGTTTCAAAGACAAAAGTTGACTGCTCATTTTAAAAAGTTGCAGAATGCTTGTTTTATTAAAGACAGAAGTTGACTGCTCATTTTAAAAAGTTGCAGATTGCTTGTTTTAAAAAAAGGAAAGTTGCAGATTGCTTGTTTTAAACAGTGAAGGGCCATACAATAGGTGTAAAACTGAAAGTGGTTATATCAACAAACATTTAGTTAACAAGAACAAAAGCTTGGTCCAGGCAAGTGTATATTAATCCTATCCTATCTATTATTCCTTGTTCAGACAATGTTTTAACAAAATTATTTTTTTCAGTCTCGTCAGATTTGTGTTAAGGTCTGTAAAAGATTATGTCTTGAGTGTTGCAATATTTACTCACGTGTGAGCACAAAGATCTGAAAATACTGCATGTCACGTCTGTGCTGGTAAAGTATGTGAATGAATAAGAATACAACATGTAGGAGCAGCAAGGGGACAACCGATAAGGGTGAAATTATTGTCATAGTGTTTCAGAAGTCAAATTTTTTATCATCAGTCATCAACCCTGCTTTTTTTTTTAATAAACAAAATAATTGTATGGCAGACTAATCATTAAAGCCAATACCATGGTGTGCACGTGTGTGAGAGAGAGAATTTTCTAGATGAGAATCCCAGATAAAAATACAGCAGTTTACTGTGGCTGAACTGAGCAGGTGAAAAATTCCATTTGCAATCTCGAAGAGCCATATTCAATTTCAGCTGCAGGTGATTTGGCATCAAACAGCTTTGCAATAATTTTGACAGTATGAAGGTCTGACAGTTCAGTAAGTAACTGCAGACATAAAATTCACTCAGAAAACTACCACACAAAAAAGGTTCTGGTGTTGGTTCTGCAACATCCTCTAAATGACATGGCAGTCTTGGAAAACAAATGGTAGTAGACTAACAGCATGAGGCTTACTCCCCAACCTATTATATCTGACAGATGCCAAGCCTAGTTTGAAAAAAAGGTGTACATTTCTATTTCTGAGACAGCTTGGTGAAATTATATAGTTGGGGGAAAACAAGGAGTAGACCAGACCAAGACACATTATACATTTACACAGCTAATATATCTGCTGTGCCTCAAGCAGGAGTACAGTAAAACCTTGTTAACACAAACTCGCTTCATTTAAAACAATAAAAAAAAAATGCCCCGCAGGCACGTATTAGGCCTCAGTTAACAGTAATGTTTATAACAGTCTTTTATTTTATATTTTTGGTAATGAGATTTTAATGTATGTAAATCTCTGCGTGGATATGTCCCAGTCAGAACATAAAAATCGATAAACTTATCTCACAACAATATACTGCAACAAGTGTCCAGCACAGGACATCTCTTCCTACTGCGAATCATTCTGTCTACTGCCCCTTGCAGAATAGCATTAATTGACAGGTGACCAAGTCATTTCATGTTTCCTATTAAATGAAATAATACCTAAGACCATTCAGTGTAAATCATAAAATACAAGCAGTCAGTGATGACTGACACCACACCACTGTAACTCTTCTTAGACCAGAAATGGTTTGACTAGGGGGGAAAAAACAGCACTTATAGATTTGTTCTTTGATAATACAATCTTTCTACATATTTTTCTCTGCTAAAATTGTCTCATAATAGTGACGACAAACACAAGAAAATGTAGCCTAGATTGTCAATAAACCCACTACAAGACTTAAATATTCCCTGAGACAACACTATGTCTCACATTCTCCAAGGGCAGGTCGACATGAAGACTACAATATGTGTGATAAACCCACTACAAGACTTAAATATTCCCTGAGACAACACTATGTCTCACATTCTCCAAGGGCAGGTCGACATGAAGACTACAATATGTGTGATAAACCCACTACAAGACTTAAATATTCCCTGAGACAACACTATGTCTCACATTCTCTAACGGCAGGTCGACATGAAGACTACAATATGTGTGATAAACAAAGCAAAGAAAAGAGTAGACATGTAACTGACCGTGTGCTTCCAGAATGTAGGCAAAGTGCACAACCTAGAAACTATTCCCAACAATGTCATTTTCTAAAGGTGAATGAGATCTGAATTTAATTAGATTATGTATTAAAGTTGTCATTCTTAGACGACTGACAAGACATCCCAACAGGTAGACAAGGCACAGTGAACACAATCATGTCATACAAACAGCTCTGTAACCTCTTCATAGGGTGCTAGGCCAGCTCCCATCTGATACTAAAAGACAAGTTATTTTGTCAAAAATAAAATTCAGGAGTAGCTGCTGGACAAACTTAAGACAGATAGATGGCAATGTCTCCACAGATGTCAATTCATATAAAAAAAATGGATGCAACTGCACAGAAACCTTCAAGGGCACCTGTATGTTGTGTTTTAAGTACGACACCTAATGGAATGTACAAATCAGAGGCACTAGGTACAAGCCTTGTAAATTATGCATGATGATGATGTATGTCTTTAAGGCATGTTGTGTTTGTACCCATCGCAGGACAGTTATTTCTTTGGGGGGATACCATCTGATACTTTGTGGGGTTACGTTTTGACATGTCTAATCTAACGAGAGACTCCCCTTTACTTCCCAAGTTGTTACCCTACCCTTTCACACCAGTGCTATTCAACTGTTTACCCAGAGGCCAAAAGTTTGAAAACGGGGGGTGGGGGTGTGTCACAAGCTGGTGGTCCCAGCTCCAGCAATGAAAGTTCACCTCAGATGGAAGATACCTTTGACCTTTCTATATTTAACACACAAGCATTTAGATACAGATTTAGCTAAAGTCAATTCAGTCATCCCTATTTCATCAGAGACCAGTGGTTTTTAACAAATGTAGGCTAAGAATTTATTACAAATGTGAACAAAGAGTTTAGATGTGGTAGCCTTTGTCTCTTTGGAGCTGTCCATCACAGGCATAAGTTTACCAGCTACACGTTTGGTCGGAGGTTCAAATCTAATCAGAACAAATTTTCACAATGTCAGTAACAGACCTTAAGTACAAACCCTAATGTCTATCTCAAGTAAAGCTCTCAATGGGTTGCCAAATACATGGTTGGCAGATTTAACTCTCACACACTAACTTAAGGCGAGCCGACCAATTTTTGATTGTCCTTTGCTTGCTTGAATCTGGGCACATTTCTACACAAGACAATAGATCAGTCATGGTTCATTAACTGAATGTAAGTTAAATGTGTCCGCAGGCAACATCTGCTGCTGCTGGGGGGGTCAGGATGCTAGGTAATCCAATATCAGAGGAATCACCACCCTGAGAAGCACATCCTGCAGTGCGAGAGCAGCGGAGATCATGGACTTCTGCCGCATGTGACTAGGACAACTTCATCCAACCATGTACCACTGTTACATGTAGTTCTTCTTCTTGTTCACCGGCTGTGAATTCCGGCGGTAAGTCGCAGTTGTTCGTCCAAAATGGACTTTTGGCTTTTACCTTGTACATCTTTTGCATGTACATCCATTTTACTGGCTTATTTGTTTGCAGTTCTCGTTCCCTGCCTCTCCGGCAGATGTACTCCGACTTCGAGGGAAGTTACATGTAGTGTCAGGAGACTACTTCTTGAAGGAAAATCCAGATTAGGCCAACTAATGGTTAAAAATGTACCAACATTTGCAAATAAGGCCTAAGATTGTAGTAAGAATGCTTACTAATCGACACATTTGGTCCGTGGGAAGTAGCAGTTCAGCTATTACTGTATCGGTGTAGATAACTGCACTGGGTTAACATTGCTGCTGCTAGGCAGGATTTGCTGGCCCTTAATATTTTTTTGGGTGTAACTGGGGTATCATCCTTTGATACTTCTATCAGCGAAGGCAACACCAGGACTGGCTTGAAGATTCAGCCGGCTGCAGAGCCACATCGAGCGACTAATTCTAAAGATGCCAGATCTCACAGTTCAGGCAGACAACACAATCGCTGAAGGCAAGCTATCCAGTCTGTTGACTTGAGAGGAACATGACATGGACGAGTCAGCAACCATTCTGGAGAAGGCAGACACTGGTTTTTCGGGTCTTAATTTGTTCAAAGATAACTGAGAACTGGAAATGTCCGAGTCACTTTGGTAATTTGATGTGTTTAGTCCAGTTTCACTAGTAATTGCACAAAGTCCAGAGAAACCCGAGTTGAAAATACTAACTAGATTCGAGATCTGAGAGGACTCCTGCATGTCTGCTTCGATATCAGATTCCTCTGAGAAGTCTGAATAGTCACTAGGTACTACCTGAGATGATAAGTCACTGCTAACTCTTGCTTTCTTGCCGGATGGGCACCCTGAACTAGAAGGCTTGTTTGTCCGTCGCCGTTTCAGGACTTTACATGTACTTTTTGAGTTGGATGATGGTTGTGATTCTTGAGATAACTGATTTGCTGCTGATAAATGATAAACTTGTTCTGCTGATTTCATACTGGAAATGTACTCACTACAGTTCAAATGACTATCCTCAGGCGGCGAATTCTCTTTATCTTGAACTATTTCACTGTCCATTATTTGTAGTTGTAAACAAGGCGTAGTATCTGGTTGACACGCTGTTATCTCCGGCACTGTTTGTTCAGCAGCTGTCGGCGTGGCATCGGCCTGGCCCAGATTTGAGTCACACCAGGTCGGACACGCTTCTGCTTTGTTCGCATCGCCTGACGACGGCAAGTCACTCTTCAGCTCGGGCTGATGACGAATCTGCTGCTGCCGCTGATAACTCTGCTGATAACTATAGGACTCCATCATATAGGCAGTCCTGGCTTTGTGTAAGACTGTGGCCACTAATAAGTTCTTGTGTAGATTAATACCGCCACGCTGACCGCGGGACTGAGCGATCTTCCCTAAACTCACAGTAATCAATCGTTGGGTTTCCATTTTTAAAGTCACTTTTACCTTAGATTAATGAAGGATTTCTATAAATTCACAAATCCACAATGAAATCACAGGTCAGGATCGGCACTAATTGTAAACAGATCGAAGGAAAGTCGATTATTTACTTCACAAATCAACGGAGAAGTTTGTAGAAGACTCCAGAACGTCAATGACCCAACCTGCCGGTTCGACGATCAGACGAGAAATGCGGGCCGTCTGCTCCCGTGTCCTGTTTTCAAACTCGTGACGTCACTCGCCACAGTTTCCAGCCAATCAGCGCCGACTTTAACGGACGTCATGCGGGGACTCCACCAATCAGAAGCGATCGGGGTGGCGGAAGAAAGAAGTCTGCCGGCGTGACGTGGGAGATCTAAATAAAGAACTGACCCGCCAAATACAGGCAGGGCCTCGGGGAGGTGATCAGACACGCTCTTTAACTCTTTCTCTCCCAGACACGTTTACCTCTACTACTACTGACTATTAAACGGTGTTAGGTCGTCGTACGTTTGAAAGACGACTGATATGGACTAGGAGATTCTGGTGTCAGATCTCCACATTTCACTGCGGACTACCTTGTAACCTAGTAGTGTCATAATATAACTGTAGGGCTGATCGGGTTTTGTGAGATCATTCTTGGGGAGCATTTGCGTGACCTAGAAGTTAGGCTTGATGAAGCACGTCTATGCTACCATCGATATCAAGAGAGAGAACACTATAACCGACTTCTCAAGGGAACAATCAGTCGAGATACCCTGGAGTGTCCATTGGAGAACTGAGCACGCATGGGAATTCCCAATATGCAGTGACGTCGACTGTGGTAAAATAATATCAGCAATACTTTTAGTGATAATGGCTTAGGTGTTGGAAACTCGTTTCGTAATTCCAAAATAACTAGTTGAATCCCAGGCGAGGGCTATTTGGCAGCAGACCGCCTTGCCTTAGCTTCCACAGTGGTATTATGGTCCGATCGCTAAGGAGCAATCGCAAACCACTTAAAATTGACTAATGAAATCACAAATTGCTGCTGTTGATTCTGAAACATCCTGTAAAGAGCATGCAACTAAGGTTTTTTCCCCTCTAATTTTAGCGTAGAGCAATCATGGTGCTAATGCAGTCACCTGATTTCGCTATCTAGCATTTAATGACTTTTTTCTTTTTATTCTGCCTTCTCTCCTCCATGGAACACTGACCCTCAACCCACGCCAAGTCGTTCTATCCTTCGCTATTGCACACAGCTCTGCCATGTTCTCCCTTTCATTTTAAACTCCACTCTCAAGCTTTCTTCGTCGTATCCTTTTTTGGTCTGCCTTTATTTCTATACTCTTTTGGTTTCCAGAGCAAAGACATTCTAGTTATGTAGTTCCCCGGTTTTCTCAAGATATGTCATCCAGCGCCAGCGACTTTCTCTCACCTCTTGGTCCAGTGAAACTTGTTTAGTTCTGTCTGAAAGCTCAACATTAACGATTCTATCATACAACTTAATTCCCTGTTTTCTGTGCAGGCACAAGCTAATGAATATTCACAAAAGGTAAGAAGGGAGCTTTCATTGGGAAAATTTGAGGAAGTAAAAGAAATGAAAACTAATACTTCGCTTACAAGTTTTAATTCTTGTGTCAAATCACTGCTGCGTTAGTTTGACGTTAATCTCATCAAACAGAGTAGGTCACTTTTAATTCACAAGTTTGCTGGGCTGGTCGACTTTCCTGAAGATTACAGTTGTGTCCCGCTCTGTTGTTTGGTTTCTGTGATGTCTTGCGTTTACGTTTTCATTCAGAGAAAAAGAATGCCTGTGACATAGGTTGCAGCACTCTCTGGGGGGGGGGGGGGGAGGGGTGTGTTAGACCCAGTTTCTCTAAGTGTTTTGGAGAATTCAAAGCACTGTCATGCTGAAATAAACAACACGCGATATCAACTGCATTGCAGGACACCACATTAACCTTGTGCGAAGGTCACGTGGCTCAGGAACTAGCAATTAAAAGTGAGCTAGTGTTTATATAGGCGGGGTCTGGGGAGACTAACATAAACGTTACCCACTGCTGTATAGAGGGGAAACGTGGAGAATTACTAATACCTCATTTATTAGTCAGTAAACAGCGTGCTAGATATAAATTGAGTGTGAGAGGTTGAGTTCAGAAACTAGGATGAGAGACAAAGGCAAACCCAGGAAATCCCCTGACTCAGCACGCCCAGGTCTGAGCGGAAAGACCGTTGACACAGACATAGGCCGCCATTCACCGACGCACGGAACAATGTCACTGGCGAATATTTGTGATGGATACGGATAATCTGGGCGCTGATATCCTCTCGGGGCTGCTGCTTTCACCACCACTACGACCACCATCACCTGTAAGAAAATAGTTCACCCGTACAACTGTAAATAAGACAAGACAATCTTAAGGACTGGAAAATCCAAAAACCACCTGAAAAAATTCATACAGCCATTTTCGAGATATTTGTTGAAGTATGAGGAAATGACTTAAAACACTATACATTTACTACTACTCCTACTACCACCCCCATCACCAACTTATTACTATTGCATCATGCCCTCACTGAACACTCACTCACGCACACATACAAACTCACACACAGTCAGTAATTTACTGGCGTGCCAAGCCCATTGGACAACCCACGCTGGTGGGCTAGTGGATTTATTGACAACTATAACTAGCAGGTGGGCGAGTGTGGCAGACAAATATACAGATGTTGGGGCGACTCAACTCGGCGAGCACGCCAAAGATACAATCATTGAGTCATACGTCCAAGCTCCCACGCACTCAGTTTCCTTCCGATTATTAATCAGCTTTATGAAAGTGAATTCGTCAGTTCGTGCCCGAGGCGCGTGTCTTCATGTAGGTGTGTATTTGTGACACATCGCCTCAACAACACAAAACAGACGCCCACATGAATGCACCGTCAATCTCCTTGCCTCAATCACACAGAAAAAAGAGTTCTTGTCTTTTATTTCACCCCATCTGGGGAGCTACAAGATTTACAAGTGAGTTTCAGGGAAAGTCCTCTATTCTAGGCGTGTTTTGACACGACTTCGTTCGGTGTTCATACAGAATACGATAAAGAGTGTGCATCGGATCAACAAACTGTCTTCCACACGAAAGTGCACAATTTTCTTTTGTGTGAACGTCTGTGCAGCTAACTTTCTTTCTGTGTTGAGGTATTTTTTGGGAACAACTCACGATTCTCACCACATCTCGTTTGTCTGCATGTTTTCGTATTCGTTCCCACTGGCTGTCCTATGTTCGAGGGGTATTAGTTGTCTTAAAAATCATCCACCTCTGATCTGTCGTCACATGTTCAACAGCGCTTCTATTTTAGCTGCGTATAAATTCTACATCGTGTAAGATTTTTAGGCAGTCGCTGTTCGTCATTCTGCCTCCCGTCTCGTCCTAATTATTCCTCCACATTCCAGGACTGCCAATCATACACTGAACAAAGTCCACACTACACAAAACAAGTGTAAACTCATCCATTTCTGCGACGACCCACTGGTCCGATCCATCACGAGACAGCAATGAATCAGCAGAGGCAGGTCGGGCCATGGAAGGCGTCGGTCGGGCCCGGCAAAGACGCCGTCGGGTCAGCAGTTCAGCTGTTGGACGCGGGTAAATGACGCCTCATCTGCTTGGATCCGGATACGGTTGGATGACTTGAGCCTTACAGAAATGATGTATACCCATTATACAGGTGTGTCGCCTAGACCTAGGCATTGGTTGGTAGTCTGTATAATAATAAAGTGAAGTGGTGGACCTTTTTCATATAGGAAAAGACTTATATTTTTCAGTTTCAACATAGGTTCCGGCTCCCCATTGTTGGGGACAAAGAATAGATCTACCGGCCGCTAACAAGCATGTCGTAAAAGACGACTAGTTAGGGATTTTATGCAAAGTCAAATGCATCTGCCTGTGGGACAAGGAACCAACAGGTTGCAATAAAATGAGCGAAATATTTAAAACAGCTACGCCCGCAAAACGCAAGTTTTGGAACAAGACCAAAGTCCATAGGTGAACGAACAACCAGAGCTTTCCGTCGCAGGTTACAGCCGTTGAACGCTAAGAAGAAAATGAGAAGAAAAAAACCCAGTCAAGCTGTAAACCACAACATAACCTGCCGACGGCCCTGTACAGGGCGAACGCAGCAGAAGAGGAAGAAGATAATTTCACCGAATATGCCAGAAAGCTCTGTGCGTGCTGCGGTATTTAATTATGTCTTGTGGATGATGTCGTTTCCCTCGGATGTCTCTCGGTTCCTCACACACTCTTTGTTGCTTCTCTCGAACCTCATACCGTTTCTCTCAAACCGTTTGCTGTTTTTCACAAGCCTCTTGCTATGCCCTATGATGCTGCTGTCTTCAAAGAAATGAATACATAATAATCGACTGCAAGTTTTCCTTTGCGTTGTTTTCGTCTTTATGAAGCGCAACCTGAAGTTAGTGCTCGGTATTATGTCTGTATTTTCTAGCAGAACTGTGCTGCTGCTTCTGCGGCTGCTGCGGCTGCTCCTGCTGCTGCTGCTTCTGTTTCTTCTTTTTCTTCTTGTTTCTTCTTATTATTCTTCTTTTTCTTCTTCTTTTTCTTCTTTTTCCTGTTCTTCTTCTTCTTCTTCTTCTTCTTCTTCTTCTTCTTCTTCTTCTTCTTCTTCTTCTTCTTCTTCTTCTTCTTCTTCTTCTTCTTCTTCTCCTTCTTCTTCTTCTGCTTCTTCTTCTTCTTCTTCTTCTTCTTCTTCTTCTTCTTCTTCTTCTTCTTCTTCTTCTTCTTCTTCTTCTTCTTCTTCTTCGTCTTCTTTTTCTTCTTCTTTCCCATTAAATTGTCTGTATTCTGTCGCCTTTGACCGCATGCTTGCAAACAGGAAGTCTGTCTATTGTGTTTACACGAAATTGTATCCCGGAGCCGAAAATGCTTCTCTAGTTCTAATTTTACCTCCAACTTCTAAGACGTTTCAATGAATCATTTATCTGTTAGGTCACTGTATTCAAGTCTGCCAGAACTTCACGAGGCATTTGGGAAGGATCTCCAGTATGTGGGCTTAGACTTCTTTGAGTTGCAGGATCAGACCCTGCATTTCCTTATGAGTTCACCAGGACGAGCAAAACTGTTTCAAACATTCCATTAGGACGAGCAAAACTGTTTCAAACATTCCATTAGGACGAGCAAAACTGTTTCAAACATTCCATTAGGACGAGCAAAACTGTTTCAAATATTCCATTAGGACGAGCAAAACTGTTTCAAACATAAAAGTTTTCTACTGCGTGTGCGAATGACATCCTGATTGCTGAAGTTCGCTTGTTGATTGGTTGCCCTGTCATCATCGCCTTATTTTGCTTTGGTTAGTTGCGTATCCTTTACAGTTTACAGGATGTTCCACAACCAACCCCAGTATTTATTGTCTGATGTGGTTTTTCTAGGTACATTTTACAAACAGTAGTTCGCCATTGCTTTCTTTACGGTTACCTATCGGTACCACTGTGGAAACGTAAGACAAGCCGTCCGCAGCTGGGATCGAACCCGGCACCCCGGCATTACCAAGCGCGTTTGCAACGCTTAAGCCACAGGTGCTTTCGTAGGTGTATATTTTAAGTGCCACCCCTCCCCTTTCGCCCCCCTCCCCGCCCCTTCCGCAATCCCCCTTTCCAAGCTTCACCTCACCGCCTCCAAGTTTGCAGCCTATAGGATTCACATCTCAAGTATGAGAATCAAACAGGTATACATCCTGGAAACCTGGTTCAACTGTATGGCTCAGTTATGTTAGGGCACGACAAAATGGTTACAAGGTAACTAGTTGTCCAATGTGGGTCGGTTGTTTATATTGAGACACACTTTGTTTGCACTGCAACCAGCCGTTTCATTAAGGCGGGTAAAGATTGTAGATATAAGAATAGATATCTATAGAGCAGGCTGGCTTTACGGCGCCATTTTTTTTTTAACGTATCCAGAAACCATGAGTTGTAAACCCTTTGGCTCGGTACTATGGATATCGCAACCCTTCGGCCTTGATTCCATTATAGGTACCGTTAATCTGGGAGAAATGTGGCTTTTCTGCCTACCCCCGGGAGTGAACCCGGACCACAAGGAGTTCGTCACCCGGCCGCCGCGAAAGTCAGGTTTAACCAACTTCGCTAGAGAGCCGGGCTTACGGTGCCATAAACCAAACTATTCGTCTGTTAGTTTACTTGGGTACTTGGTTTGAAGGGCAGGGTCTGGTTGTATGCGGTCACAGTTGACGAAGAGACACGCCTCAGAGGTTCGGCGGGATTTGTCCAAGGTTGACTGTGTCGCCCCTGTTGTAATAACAATATTGGACCTGTTCACGTTTGCCGACCCATCTACACAATTTCTCAGTCTGATCTAGGTCAGAGGGGTGTCACGCTGTACTAATTGTTTCTTAAAGAGTCTCTCGTGTGAACTAGGCTCAGACTGTGGGTAGGCAGGTTGGGTTAGAGCCGGTTCTAGATGTTCTGGGGTCGTTGAAAGCTGTGTCGTCGTGTAGTATAGAACACGCGACGTCTGCGCTGATGTAATTGGAGGGGAGACAACGTGACACCCTTCTGGCGTAGAAGAGTCTGAAAAAGTATGAATGATAGGTTAGACAGTGTTTAAATGGGCCGGAAAACGTGAACAGGACCGCAATATTAACCTGTAGCAGCGTCTCTTCCTACTGCGGTTTGTTGCGATTTGTTTTCTTCTGATCAATAGTTTTCCTGCAAATGTCGTGCCGTGCGTGTCTTTCCTGACAAACTCGACTGATGTAAGCTGGAGTCTTGTTCAGATAAACACCACAACGACCCCTTTGTTTAAGCACAGGTTTGCAAAGTTGATCTACACTTAACACCTACTTTATGTAAACAGTGCCACACATGGTACATGAGTAGGGCACTAGAACACAACAATAACCACATTTCAAATACGCTATCTCCGCAAGATCACTGACAACGCTATGCGAGACAGGGCTACGAATACCAGCATTAAAAAGAAATCGGAATAAGAACATGTCTGGATTATATTGACAGACAAAGAATGAAATGGTTCGGCCACCTAATGAGAATACAGCCAGGCCAAAATGCATATGAGACGTTTAACAACAGAACATCTGGAGGAAGGCCAGAGGAAGATCAAGAAAGAGATGGATAAAGGGTGTAGCTGAAACCTTTAAAAAAAGATGAACAAATCCATCACCGAGACAAATACAGAAAATCACGACACTGGGCTATAGCCTGGTATCAGTGAGACGACAAAACAAGAAGAAAGAAGAACTACACTTAAAATTTTCCACTAATCATGCATACTTATACATATATAGTTTGTGACCAATACGATCATATCACTTGGGATTACTTGGTTTCACAAGAGATCTTTCTTACCGGAGTAGGACTACAAGTCACGCCTGGCTGGCGATAGCAGGTCACACCTGGTCTCGCCTATGTTAATGTAAAATGTTTGTTATATTGCGCAGCTCGCTGACACACTTTTCGTTCGGGTTAATATCTTTCCTTGCTTACGTAAACGCCCGTCAGAGACACACTGGTCGATTGATCGACTCGCGAGATTTTCTACTATCAGATTTAAACTGGGCCAACTTTGGACCTCTGGTGACCGCATTGGAGAATATTCGAACAATGACCAGCAGGCAGACAGGCGAGTGTGCTAGTCAGTAGACTACCGCCATGTCCATGGTTAACCTCACACCAATAAGGGATGCAATTTTGTGTAATTTCAAAGCTCAAAACAGGCTGTTGTCATTGGCCATAAATATAATCTGAAAGTTGAACGGGGTTTCTCAGACTTGTTCCCGGGTGATTCTCATCCAAACAGTGGCAATTTGTGTCACCGGTTGTTTATCGCTTGTTGTGCGGTCCTGGTTGGGTTGATTGCACTCACTCGCCCATAAAATATGCGATATGTCAAGAGCTGTTCTGGAAACTAAATTATATTCTCTTTTTTGTTCAAGGGCAAACTATTGAACGCATAGTAACCTACAAACAGACAATACATACTGGGGCGGACAGCGGGGCACTACATGCTGGGGCGAACAGCGGGGCATTACATGCTGGGGCGAACAGCGGGGCACTACATGCTGGGGCGGACAGCGAGGCAGTATATGCTGGGGCCGACAGCGAGGCACTACATGCTGGGCGGACAGCGAGGCAGTTTATGCTTGGGCGGACATCGAGGCAGTTTATGCTTGGGCGGACATCGAGGCACTACATGCTGGGGCGGACAGTGGGGCATTACATGCTGGGGCGGACAGCGAGGCAGTACATGCTGGGGCGGACAGCGGGGCACTACATGCAGGGGCGGACAGAGAGGCACTACATGCTGGGGCGGACAGCGAGGCAGTATATGCTGGAGCGGACAGCGAGGCACTACATGCTGGGGCGGACAGCGGGGCATTACATGCTGGGGCGGACAGCGAGGCAGTACATGCTGGGGCGGACAGCGAGGCAGTACATGCAGGGGCGGACAGAGAGGCACTACATGCTGGGGCGGACAGCGAGGCAGTATATGCTGGAGCGGACAGCGAGGCACTACATGCTGGGGCGGACAGCGAGGCACTACATGCTGGGGCGGACAGCGAGGCAGTACATGCTGGGGCGGACAGCGAGGCACTACATGCTGGGGCAGACAGCGAGGCAGTATATGCTGGAGCGGACAGCGAGGCACTACATGCTGGGGCGGACAGCGAGGCACTACATGCTGGGGCGGACAGCGAGGCACTACATGCTGGGACGGACAGCGGGGCACTATATGCTGGGGCGGACAGAGAGAAAAATTCCCGGCACCGGCACCAGTCGGTGAACCACATGTGAAAAAATATGGCTAAAAAATTACAGGCAAGTAACTTTAGTTTTCGACTTGTGTTAAAAAAAAAAGGTAAAGTCAGGAGATGTAATACAGCGTCACTGCACACGATTATAAACCGTAAGTGCTCTGCCCGTTGACAGCTAATAGGAAACCCTCCGCCGGTGTCGCCGTCCACAATAAATTCCGTAGCTACAGCGACGTTCCTCCATTTACCCAAGTGGTAACATTGGTACCCATTTCCTAGAGGCTGGGTCAACTCCGGGGACCGCCCAGTTTCGAACACCGGCCGTGAGGTGCAGCAAGTCGCAACTGGATTTGAAAGCAAGTCTCCTATAGACTGCGCTAACGCGGTTTCAACTTCTGTTTTAGAAACTAATACATATCTTCTCCACTGTCAGCTCTGTGGCTAAGTCGATGCGAACGCTTCGTAATGCCGGGATGCCGGGTTCGATCCCTGCTGCAGGCAATGCGCCTTGCGTTGGTTTCGACAGTGGTATCAAAAAAGCCGACCGTCCAGAGGCAATGGCAAACTACTGGACGTAAATTTGCCTAGAGAAACCACAGAACAGCCAGGGGCTGTTAGGGTTGGCTCCGCAACGTCCCGTAAAGGATACGCAACTAACCTAAACATCTTCTCCACCAGCCAGATCCATACATATCACGCTGTAGCAGATGAGGTCAGACTATGAAACACCAAAGTTAACTTCCCCAAAAGAGAGCAGGCAGGTCTATGACGCAATCCAGCTAATCAACATAACAAATAGAACTGAAGTGTGCGCGTGTGAGATAAAAAAAAGAAAAAAAGGGGGGGGGGGGGCAGACAGCAGGATTAACATCCCAAGAATGAGAAACAAACAGGTACATATCACGTAAACCCCATTTTATCGTCTAGCTGAACACAGCACAGTTACATTTGGGCAACACAAACGGTAACGAAGTAATCGGTTGTCTAGCCTAGTGTTTGTGGGTGGGTCGCGAGTGGGCCGTGTTGTATGCTCCAGTCACCAGAAGTTGGGCCAGGTCGCTATCGCTATCGAAACCTGACCCTGCGAAAGCGGACCGCGACTACCTGCCGACATAAGCGCTAATAATAGACCAGTGATTGTAGAGCGGGAATATGGTCTTCTCCAGCTTTAAATCGTTTCCCGGAGGTCACGAGTAGGAATACAGTAGCTGTGGATACACGAGCCCCGGAGCACCAGGGGGTTCCTTGACGCGTGGCGGGGTTAACTCGGTCTGCCCTGTGCAACAACGTATCCATTAGTGACTATCTTAGACCCAGTTAGTTAGTCAGTGAGGTCGAGAATTGACTTCACAGCACTCGAAACATTCCCATGCGTGCTCCGTCCTCATCTTCAGCAACCAGCGCAGAGTTCCAATACTGATGGTACCGGTCACAATCTGGTTATAGGTCCGTCTCGGCTTTCCTCTGAGTGTATCGAGTCTGCCACACCATCTGGTTACACCCAGGTGCCTCATTCTCTCCAGGCCATAATAATCTTGTTTCTCTACTGATTCGGTTGCTTGTTCCCAAAGTGCCTAGACAACATCTGCCTTGTCATGCATCGGTTCACCACCCAGTGGTGCAGATCCAGCCAATCTGTCTGTTCATTACCCACCACACCAGCATGGCCTAAAGAAAAGATCCAAAGTATGCTCACTACCCGTGATCTTTCCAGTGAAGCTTGCCATCTTAGACCAACTGACTGCTCACTAACAGGCAGGCCGTAAAAGGCTATTCAAGGATTAGCAGAAATTTGGATGTGTGGAACGAAAGGCGCAGATATCACAGCCTGACTGTAAACCACAATACAAAGTGCCAATTCACTTTTTAAGGGCAATGTTATTTTCTGTTATTTCACCACAGCATGAGACCCTCGAGGGAGTCGCAGTTGCAGAGCGGCTAGACGCTCGCCGCGGATCGGAAAGTCGTGGGTTCGCTCCCTGACGGGGCCGGACGTTTTTCCAAAACGACTTCGGCTCCCAGGTCGACCCAGCCTTGAGTGAGTATCATATGTAGTCCTGGGAAGTAGAGGCGGCCGGCGTGATGCTAACCACATCACAAATCTTGCGCCGATTGGTCTATAAAATATAGGTCTAGCCCTATAGGCCCTATACGCCTAAAAGAGTAGAAAAGGGTCCGTTACTTTTACTTTACTAGGGGATACTCGAGATTTGGTATGGAAATCTCCAGAACGTTCCATAGTATGGGGCTGAGGGGGGGGGGGGGGGTGTTAGGGTTAAGCTTAGTAGTACTCGCTATTTATTTAACACTTACCCTAACCCCTCTATACTATTGGACGTTCTGGGGATTTCCCTACAAAATCTCGAGGGGCTTGAAATGTGGTAAAATAACAGAAAAGAACCAGGTCGAATAAAGGTGAAGAATAACAAAAAAACAACCCCAGGTGTGTCTTTTATGTTCGACCTGTTGTACTGCCTCCTTGTCTACTCAGTATCGTCGTACAAAGTGTACAACCTCACATATGGTGAAACATATGACAGGCAGGCAGACAGGCAGGCAGGCGGAGAGACAGACAGACAGGCAGGCAGACAGGCAGGCGGACAGACAGACAGACAGACAGACAGACAGACAGACAGACAGACAGACAGACAGACAGACAGACAGACAGACAGACAGACAGACAGACAGACAGACAGACAGACAGACAGACAGACAGACAGACAGACAGACAGACAGACAGGCAGACAGACAGACAGACAGACAGACAGACAGACAGACAGACAGACAGACAGACAGACAGACAGACAGACAGACAGACAGGCAGGCGGACATACAGGCAGGCAGGCGGACAGACAGACAGACAGGCAGGCATGCAGACATACATACAGACCAGACAGACATATAGACAGACAGACAGACAGACAGACAGACAGACAGACAGACAGACAGACAGACAGACAGACAGACAGACAGACAGACAGACAGACAGACAGACAGACAGACAGACAGACAGACAGACAGACAGACAGACAGACAGACAGACAGGTGGACAGACAGACAGGCAGGCGGACAGACAGACAGGCAGACAAGCAGGCAGGTAGGCAGACAGACAGACAGACAGACAGTCAGATAGATAGATAGATAGATAGATAGATAGATAGATAGATAGATAGATAGATAGATAGATAGATAGATAGATAGATAGATAGATAGATAGATAGATAGATAGATAGATAGATAGATAGATAGATAGATAGATAGATAGATAGATAGATAGATAGATAGATAGATAGATAGATAGATAGATAGATAGATTAGATAGATAGATAGATAGATAGATAGATAGATAGATAGATAGATAGATAGATAGAACTTTATTTTCAAAGGGTTACAAATTGGGCACGCAGGCCCGTCTTACATTCGGCCCTTTCAAACACCCGTCTCTCACACTGCAGTTGTATTTGATCAATAAGCATGCTATATTTATATGATAATATGCATATAATGAATATCAAAAAAGAAAAAAAGAAAAAGAAAAAAAAGCATGGGTGGGTAATATGCATGCACATACACTCATCCACCCACTCACTTCAACATACCCACATACCTTCACACACACACATAAATACACCACTTTCACCCACATACCTACCTACATAACCACACAGACACACCCATAGAAACAAATGCAGACACACACACACACACAAACAGACATACACGCACATACCCAACCACACATGCAGATACACACACACATGCAACCCCCACACACACACAAACCGGCATACACACACAGACATATATGCACAAACACATGCAGACACAAACATACACAGATACACTCGGAGACACACAAACACACACAATCGCAGACACACACACAAGCGCTAATGCTCACGCAGACACACACACACACAACCACAGACACACACACACGCAGAAGCATACGCAGGCATTCATACACACAGGCAGATCCACATATACACACATGTTGACACATCCAGCGACACTACACGCAGATATACACACAGACAAACACACACAGACATATACACACAGAGACATACACATATATATACACACACAGAGACGCGCATTTACACAGGCATTCACGCAGACACACATACACACACAGGCACACACAAAGACACACACACAAACACAACAAAGATACTCACACACACGCAAACACACACGCAGGCAAACACAAAGCTACATACACGAAGAACACACATACAAGCAAACCCACGCACAGACACATGTAGACACACATAGACATACAGACACATGCACACAGTCCTACACGCGCAAACATACACATACACACAAACACACACACACAGACACACATACAGATACACACACACGATACAAAAATCCTTACACACAGAGACGCACGTATACACAGATATTCACGCCAGCACACATATACACACAGGCATATACCAACAAACACCCACACACACAAATAGACAGACAGACAGACAGACAGACAGACAGACAGACAGACAGACAGACAGACAGACAGACAGACAGACAGACAGACAGACAGACAGACAGACAGGTAGGCAGACAGACAGACAGACAGGTAGGCAGACAGACAACAGACAGACAGACAGACAGACAGACAGACAGACAGACAGACAGACAGACAGACAGACAGACAGACAGACAGACAGACAGACAGACAGACAGACAGACGGATTGACGGACGGACGGACGGACGGACGGACGGACGGACGGACGGACGGACAGACAGACAGACAGAGAGAGAGAGAGAGAGAGAGAGAGAGAGAGAGAGAGACAGACAGACAGACAGACAGACAGACAGACAGACAGACAGACAGACAGACAGACAGACAGACAGACAGACAGACAGACAGACAGACAGACAGACAGACAGACAGACAGACAGACAGACAGACAGACAGACAGACAGACAGACAGACAGACAGACAGACAGACAGACAGACAGACAGACAGACAGACAGACAGACAGACAGACAGACAGACAGACAGACAGACAGACAGACAGACAGACAGACAGACAGACAGACAGACAGACAGACAGACAGACAGACAGACAGACAGACAGACAGACAGACAGACAGACAGACAGACAGACAGACAGACAGACAGACAGACAGACAGACAGACAGATAGATAGATAGATAGATAGATAGATAGATAGATAGATAGATAGATAGATAGATAGATAGATAGATAGATAGATAGATAGATAGATAGATAGATAGATAGATAGATAGATAGATAGATAGATAGATAGATAGATAGATAGATAGATAGATAGATAGATAGATAGATAGATAGATAGATAGATAGATAGATAGATAGATAGATAGATAGATAGATAGATAGATAAACACAGAAAGTAGGTTTATATAAAAATGAAAATGATGAGCAGGTTATAAATTTCAACTTTAATAATTCCAGTAACTTTGTAAACACCACAGCCTTGAACTTGCGTGAAGCAATATTTTTCTCAGAAATAGTTCGGATATTCCCGAATGGCCAACACATTTTATTATTTATAAGATTGAGAAATAATTTATGGGAACTAATCGACGCAGCAAAAGTCAACACATTAACGTAAACAGTTTCAGATTATGTATCGTTTTTTGTAGTAGGATACGGATATAAGTCGCGATTTCGGACTGGTGGGTTTCATGGTATTTATAAAACTTCACTAAGGGAGCCTCTGTGGCGTAGTGGCTAGACGCCCGCCAGTCTCCACAGGTCTTAGGTCGGATTCGCATCTACATGTAGTCGTTTTTTTTCTGTCAAAAGTGACCTTGGCTCCCAGGTGGACCCACACTAAAATGAGTACAATGTAAAGTCCTCGGAAGCAAACGCGGCCTGCGTGAAGTTGACCACATCACTGATGGAGTGCCGATTGGTGGCCTCCAAAAATATAAGTCGACGTGAAAATAATCCAGTTCTTTACCTTTGTAAATTCATTTCAGTTCACTCCTGTCACTTCAGTTCACTAATGTCACTTCAGTTTACTACTGTCACTTCAGTTCACTAATGTTACTTCAGTTCACTAATGTTACTTCAGTTCACTACTGTCACTTCAGCTCACTAATGTCACTTCAGTTCACTAATGTCACTTCAGTTCACTAATGTCACTTCAGTTCACTAATGTCACTTCAGTTCACTAATGTCACTTCATTTCACTAATGTCACTTCAGTTCACTAATGTCACTTCAGTTCACTAATGTCACTTCAGTTCACTAATGTCACTTCAGTTTACTACTGTCACTTCAGTTCACTAATGTCACTTCAGTTCACTAATGTCACTTCAGTTCACTAATGTCACTTCAGTTCACTAATGTCACTTCAGTTCACTAATGTCACTTCAGTTCACTAATGTCACTTCAGTTCACTAATGTCACTTCAGTTGACTAATGTCACTTCAGTTCACTAATGTCACTTCAGTTCACTAATGTCACTTCAGTTCACTAATGTTACTTCAGTTCACTACTGTCACTTCAGTTTACTACTGTCACTTCAGCTCACTAATGTCACTTCAGTTCACTAATGTCACTTCAGTTCACTAATGTCACTTCAGTTCACTAATGTCACTTCAGTTCACTAATGTCAATTCAGTTCACTAATGTTACTTCAGTTCACTACTGTCAATTCAGTTCACTAATGTTACTTCAGTTCACTACTGTCAATTCAGTTCACTAATGTTACTTCAGTTCACTACTGTCAATTCAGTTCACTAATGTTACTTCAGTTCACTACTGTCACTTCAGTTCACTAATGTTACTTCAGTTCAATAATGTTACTTCAGTTCACTACTGTCAATTCAGTTCACTAATGTTACTTCAGTTCACTACTGTCACTTCAGTTCACTAATGTTACTTCAGTTCAATAATGTTACTTCAGTTCACTAATGTCACTTCAGTTCACTAATGTCACTTCAGTTCACTACTGTCACTTCAGTTCACTAATGTTACTTCATTTCTCTAATGTCACTTCAGTTCACTAATGTTACTTCAGTTCACTAATGTCACTTCAGTTCACTAATGTTACTTCAGTTCACTACTGTCACTTCAGTTCACTAATGTTACTTCAGTTCACTACTGTCACTTCAGCTCACTAATGTTACTTCAGTTCACTAATGTCACTTCAGTTCACTAATGTTACTTCAGTTCACTAATGTTACTTCAGTTCACTAATGTCACTTCAGTTCACTAATGTCACTTCAGTTCACTAATGTTACCTCTCGTATGTGTATCGTCCTCCCACAACTGCAACTACAGTGGTACACTGAGTCTCGAATGCCAATAGTCACGAAAAATCGCCAAGGAATACAATTTCCGAACACATCTTGACTTAGCCAGCGTTCAAATCCCTCAGCGCACGAACGCCAAGCAAAGCTTTGGCGCCATGTTTTCAGCTAACGAAATACATCAGTTGTTTTTTCCAGGTCTCGGATGGCAAACACTTGATTGAAAAACAATACTTTTTTGGTGCTTTTTGCATTAAATTGAACCTCATTGTGGCTCTAAAGATGTGACAGTGGTGTAAAGAAACCTAATTGTATTACACTAGAAATGAAAAAAGGAAATTGTAACTAAACATATGAATGGTGTTTGTGTTTCTGTCCTCGCCATGCAGTAGGACACAGCCAAATCTACGACCTGTACAATCGTGAAGAATAAAGTTGCGCTAAAGACGGCTGGTGTAGCTAACTAAAGGAGGGGAGAAGCAAAAATCTCAGTTGTTAGAAGTAGAAAAGTTATTGTTAGTGACCGAGCCAGGGCTCGAACCACTTTCCATGACAAACAACAGCAAACATACCAGAAATACCTGCACAGTTTCCTGATGTCATTATGTAATGGGACTCTTGTTCAAAGGAGAAGTCTTCATCCTCCGTCCTCCTCCTCCTCCTCTACCATCTCTTTGTGCCAGCAAGTGTCAACTCC
>CAJHNH020000984.1:0-105000 GCA_905116865.2 Candidula unifasciata | reverse complement strand
AGAAGAAGAAGAAGAAGAAGAAGAAGAAGAATAAGAAGAAGAAGAAGAAGAAGAAGAAGAAGAAGAAGAAGAAGAAGAAGAAGAAAGAAGAAGAAGAAGAAGAAGAAGAAGAAGAAGAAGAAGAAGAAGAAGAAGAAGAAGAAGAAGAAGAAGAAGAAGAAGAAGAAGAAGAAGAAGAAGAAGAAGAAGAAAGAAGAAGAAGAAGAAGAGAAGAAGAAGAAGAAGAAGAAGAAGAAGAAGAAGAAGAAGAAGAAGAAGAAGAAGAAGAAGAAGAAGAAGAAGAAGAAGAAGAAGAAGAAGAAGAAGAAGAAGAAGAAGAAGAAGAAGAAGAAGAAGAAGAAGAAGAAGAAGAAGAAGAAGAAGAAGAAAAGAAGAAGAAGAAGAAGAAGAAGAAGAAGAAGAAGAAGAAGAAGAAGAAGAAGAAGAAGAAGAAGAAGAAGAAGAAGAAGAAGAAGAAGAAGAAGAAGAAGAAGAAAAAGAAGAAGCATGGTTATGCATTGTTCATTCCTTCTTAATGCTGAGCTGCTAAAACTAATGGAGGAAGGTAAAGGTAAAGTCGGGAGTTGTGAACCAGCGTCACTGCACACGGTTATACTGTAAGTGCTCTGCCACCAGTACGGACAGCTGAAAAGAATTGTCCGCCTGTGTCGCCGTTCGCACGTAACTCTGTAGCTACAGCGACGTTCCTCCATTTACACCAGAGTGTAACTCTGGTACCCATTTCCTAGAGGCTAAGTGAACCCCGGGAACCGCCCGGTTTGGAACACCGACCGTGGGCTGCAGCGAGTCGCAGCTGGATTTTAAAGCGAGCCTCTTATCAACTGCACTAACGCGGCCCTGGAGGAAATGGAGGAAACATGAGCAGTCAGCCAGACATATGGACGGAGAGACAGGCTTGTCGAGATAGACAGACAGAGGAGAAGACAGGCAGACAGAAAAAAAAAAGAGATTCATATGCACGTAATAATTATGTCAGTAGCCGGTCAAACATACATAGTTAGACAAGTTGATTCATATATATTAACTGACGGCTCTCCTCCGAATAACGGGCACATATTATGGCGGCCAAAAATACACTCTAACAGGGCCTCAGTTACATGGAAATTGCGTACTTTCGCCACCGCTGAGAGTATCTCCCACGCCGCTACGCGCGGCTTGGAGCTAAACTAGATGGCGGGGACTCACGAGCAAATAAAATGAAGGAAGCTGCAGGAGATGCAGTAGCTGCTGCAATTCAAGTCACCGGGAGTCCGCAATTTACATGTGATTAAGGCCCTGTTAGGGTGTGTTTTTGGCCGCCATTATATGTGCCCGTTATTTGGAGGATAGCCTAACTGACTAACAGACGTTCATAGACATGCCGTCGTACAGACAGACCGACAGACAATCTTAACACATCCGTGTGAAGGGGAGAAACAACCGTACTCAAACTATACATCCCGCAGGAAGTGTTAAAAATAAACTGTCCAGTTTGAACTGCAACTGAAGAATTCAACAAAACAAACAATAGATTGTACAAGGCCCTATCTGCCTCCAAACCGGATACGTCCAGCTGGCCTAAGGAACAAAGCGGTTTCTCTAAACGATTTTGTCACACAGAGGTCCTCAAACTGTGGCTCTCGTCACACTTGTGCGGGTCAGCTGGCTAGACGATGATAAAAAGGCGCGAGACACATTGTGCTGCAGATCAGTTAGTAACCATCGGGTGCCCTATGATAACTAGTTTATACAGTTGAAGTCGGCTCTGTGGCTAAGTCGATAGGGACGCTTCGTAATGCCGGGATCGATCCTAGCTGCGGGCCATGCGCGTTGCGTTGGTCTCGACAGTGGTATTATAAAAAAGCCGACCGTCCAGGAGCAATGGCAAACTACTGGACGTAAATTTACCTAGAAACCACACAACAGCCAGGGGCTGTTGGGGTTGGTTCTGCAACGTCATGTAAAGGATACGCAACTAACCTTAAACAGCTGAAGCGTTTTTCTGTGTTAAGTTGCTGTTGATTCTCAATCGAATACCGTCTCACTAAGTCCTAATTTTTCAGTATGCAATCCTAGAAAGAAAAGACAATCTGGTAGTCCTAGTTTCAGCTTCATAGCAAACGGGTCACCCCACAGTTGCTCAGTTCCTGTGCCAACGAAAAACAAACGCAGCTCACAGTGTCACGCCATGCACTCAACTCAGAAGCTGGGCGACGAAACTACAGAAAGAAAGAAAAGATGGGGGTAGGGTTATTGATATTATTGTTTTTAAAAATGGTAGTTGAAGCAACAGTCGATCACGTGGACACTTTCGTGTGCTTAAACGATCCTTGCCAAACAAAATAAACCAGGTCAGTGGGACTTAGCCCAGGAGAAATCAATACAGCGATTGAACAGATGTAACCTTTCATTGATTGGATGTTGGAGTTTGAATGAACGGACTACGCTAAAAGGCGGAACTATATAATAAACGAATAGACAAGTGTCGGTCGGCGCCCACAGGTAGAGGTGGGGGGGGGGGGGAATTTAGGATCTTAACAGTTTTTAAACAAATGCAGTTTTCAATATATGCCAAAGGCCCTTGTTTTTTGAAAGAGCCCTTAAATGATTATATAATAAAATTTCTTAACTCTTCTTCTTCTTTGCGTTCACCAGCTGTACATTCTGGCGTAAAGTTCTGGTTGTTCGTCCACTTCTGGACTGCAGTCCTGCTCCAGAACCTGGGTGTTGCATGTGCATCAGTTTTACAGATCTGATTCTATTGAATGCAGACTGCTGGTTCCTTGCCTCTCAGGCAGATGCACTTCGACTTCAAAGGAAGCTCCCCAGTTAGTCGACTCTTACGACATGCTTTTGGGGAGGCAGTGGGTCTATTCTTGTTTTCCCCACAATAGGGCCCCGGAACCCACACGGGGGATTTCTTTACTATTCAGTATCCTATAAATAAAATAAAAAAGACCCTTCCTAGACCTTCGGTTTTTTTTTTGGGCACATAGGGCTAGACCTATATTTTATAGAGCAATGGGAACTCGGTGGGTGATGTGGTTGGGATGTGGTCAGTACCACGCTGGCCGCCTTCACTTGCCTGGTACCCACTGGGTCGACCTGGGAGTCAATGTCATGTTTCAAAAAAGTCAGTGTCCGCCAGAACCCGAATCTACAACCTTCCAGTGTCCGTCAGAACCCGAATCTACAACCTTCCAGTGTCCGTCAGAACCCGAATCTACAACCTTCCAGTGTCCGTCAGAACCCGAATCTAAAACCTTCCAGTGTCCGTCAGAACCCGAATCTACAACCTTCCAGTGTCCGTCAGAACCCGAATCTACAACCTTCCTGTGTCCGTCAGAACCCGAATCTACAACCTTCCAGTGTCCGTCAGAACCCGAATCTACAACCTTCCAGTGTCCGTCAGAACCCGAATCTACAACCTTCCAGTGTCCGTCAGAACCCGAATCTACAACCTTCCTGTGTCCGTCAGAACCCGAATCTACAACCTTCCAGTGTCCGTCAGAACCCGAATCTACAACCTTCCTGTGTCCGTCAGAACCCGAATCTACAACCTTCCAGTGTCCGTCAGAACCCGAATCTACAACCTTCCAGTGTCCGTCAGAACTCGAATCTACAACCCTCCAGTGTCCGTCAGAACCCGAATCTACAACCTTCCAGTGTCCGTCAGAACCCGAATCTACAACCTTCCAGTGTTCGTCAGAACCCGAACCTACAACCTTCCAGTGTCCGTCAGAACCCGAACCTACAACCTTCCAGTGTCCGTCAGAACCCGAATCTACAACCTTCCAGTGTCCGTCAGAACCCGAATCTACAACCTTCCTGCGTTCGTTAGAACCCGAACCTACAACCTCCCAGTGTCCGTCAGAACCCGAATCTACAACCTTCCAGTGTCCGTCAGAACCCGAACCTACAACCTTCCAGTGTCCGTCAGAACACGAATCTACGACCTTCCAGTTCGCAGGCGAGCGTCTAGCCGCTACACCACGACAGCTCCCTTCCTATAAATTAAAGGACAATATATTTCCATTATTCGGACCTGTTCACGTTTCCCGGCTACACACTTTATCCGTCTGATTTAGGTCAGTGGAGTGTCACGCTGTACTGCTTTCTTCAAAATGTCTCTCGTGTGACCTAGGCTGAGACTATGGGTATGGGGGGTTTGGGTTAGGGCCAGTTCTACAGGTTCTGGGGTCGTTGAAACCTCTGTCGTCATGTAGTATTGAACTCGCTACATCCGCACTGATGTAATTGGAGGGAAAACAGCATGACAGCCTTTCCACGTAGAACAGTCTGAGAAAATATGAATGAAAGGTCATGCAGTGTGTAGATGGGCCAGGACACGTGAACAGGACCCATATTCAACAATTTAAAATACGTGATTATCGTAGTGTTTATTAGCTAGCGTAAAAAGGTAGCGGCCTCTGGTTTCATTTTTCTTAAGGCCTCTACTAGTCTAAATCCAGCCCTACATGCTGTCATAAGAGGGTACAGGCAAAGGAACGGAGGCAGACTAAAACGAACTGTATCGCTAATCCCACACTTACTGCGGCTTCCCCCTGTTGTCCGCACTGCCCAAGAACCTTCCAGGCTCATATTGGACTAATCAGCCACCTTCGTACTCATAATCATTGATCGCTACTAATTTTGAGGAAATGTGGTCTTCATCGCTAGTGATGGACGAACAACCACATATGCGGGTGGGGGATTACAGGGGTGTCTCCTGACTAATTCAATCTGTCAGACACGGACAGTATCAACAGATTCCGTTCAGTCAGGATCTTTTACACTCGTATACCCGGATAAGGATGTTTGGACAGAAAGGTCACTACTTGGGAAAGATAGCGAAAAAGTACCTAAGGAGGCGGTTGCTGATACCACGCACGTCCGACTCTAGCCATTTCTTATACTACTGCTGCTGCTTCTTCTTTCTCTACTACTACTACTACTACTACTACTACTACTACTACTACTACTACTACTACTACTACTACTACTACTACTACTGCTACTGCTGCTGCTGCTGCTCCTACTACTACTGCTGCTGCTGCTACTACTACTACTATTGCTGAGGCTGCTGCTGCCTTTGCTACTACTACTACTACTACTACTACTGCTGCTGCTGCTACTACTACTACTACTAATACTACTACTACTATACTACTAGTACTACTACTACTTCTTCTTCGTCTTTTCTTAGGAGTTAGGTTTGGTATACTTGGTTTAGACTGTCACGTGGGCTGCCTCTGTGAACTCGCAGTCAGTAGCAGGTCTTTCCTCGTTCCCCACAGCTTTCTCTGCACACTTTGCTCTTGTTGCCAGGTTTCTCTGGCCAGGTTTCTCTAGGCAAGTTTGCAAAACGTGCTAGGGTGTTTGTAGTTCCGTCTGACATGCACACTGTGGGAACTGTGCCGTCTGACATGCACACTGTGGGAACTGTGCCGTCTGACATGCACACTGTGGGAACTGTGCCGTCTGACATGCACACTGTGGGAACTGTGCCGTCTGACATGCACACTGTGGGAACTGTGCCGTCTGACATGCACACTGTGGGAACTGTGCCGTCTGACATGCACACTGTGGGAACTGTGCCGTCTGACATGCACACTGTGGGAACTGTGCCGTCTGACATGCACACTGTGGGAACTGTGCCGTCTGACATGCACACTGTGGGAACTGTGCCGTCTGACATGCACACTGTGGGAACTGTGCCGTCTGACATGCACACTGTGGGAACTGTGCCGTCTGACATGCACACTGTGGGAACTGTGCCGTCTGACATGCACACTGTGGGAACTGTGCCGTCTGACATGCACACTGTGGGAACTGTGCCGTCTGACATGCACACTGTGGGAACTGTTCCGTCTGACATGCACACTGTGGGAACTGTGCCGTCTTTATTGTATGCCTGTTGTAGTTAAGCCTGCAATGTTCTGTTTCTGATACAAACAGAAACGTTTGTAGTTATCATTCGCCGTTTGGGTTCTCGAGACCCATCCTTTGGGGTGGAGTGGGGTCGGACCAGACCTCACTGCTACCTCACAAGTATGTTTTAGGTAGCAACTAATTATGAATGTTTTGTTTGTATTCATAGTAAATCTTCCTGAAATGCGAGGAACCAACAGACTGCATGCAAATAAGCCAGATCTGTAAAACGGACGAGGACACAAAACTCAGGTACTAGAAAAAGACTTAGGTTTAGAAGTGGTCGAATAACCAGAATCTTACCCGGAGATTATACAGACTTTCACATAAACAAGAAACTATGTGTAATGTTGACACAAGAAATAAGAATACATGAGGGAGGTAACGGCAGCAACAACATTTTAGGGACTGGGCGAGACGTGACATCCTGGTTACCAACTTTACTGGGGCAAAGTTTGGGGCAAGACAAGCAACTCGATGCTGATGATTACCAGTAAACAGACACTGCAACCATCGTTCGTCTCGTGATTAAACAATGAAAACAAGCAAGAACAGCACATAAAACCAAAAAAAAAAAAGTTCGCCTACTAATTTTCATTGTTGCAACTAAATGCGATAGCAGTCACCAGGTCTTAGTCAACATACCGGCGTTGTTTCCTGTTGGCTGCGTCATCCCCAGGTCGGGGCCTACGTGATTGACAGCTCGTCCCGAAAGTGTGTCACGCTCTTGGGCTGGCCACAAGTCACACCTTTGGTGTGTTCTCTCGACAGGGACATCTTTAAACTGTGTCGATTGTTTTCTCTTACGTAAATAAGTGCACCACGTATCACATGAAAATCCTCAGTGAAGGCATAAGAATAGGCAGAACAAACACGACACGAAAGGGACCAAAGTTTAAAACAAGTACATCTACTTCTTCTTCTTCTTGGCGTTCACCAGCTGTACACTCTGGCGGAAAGTTCTGGTTGCTCGTCCACTACTGAACTGCAGTCCTGCTCCAGAACCTGAGTGTTGCGTGTGCATCAGTTTTACAGATCTCATTCTCTTGAATACAGACTGTTGGTTCCTTGCCTCTCCGGCAGATGCACTCCGACTTCAAAGGAAGCTTCCCAATTAGTCGACTCTTACGACATGCTTTTGGGGAGGCAGTGGGTCTATTCTTGTTTTCCCCACAATGGGGCTCCGAAACCCACACGAGGGAAACAAGTAAATAAACAGTAAGGTTCGCTTGAGTATCATGTATACGAGAATAGATTCATATTTTTGACACCAATAGCTGTTGTGGTCAAAATTATGCCGATCGCCTTTACTTCCTATAACTTTATGCATGTACCTATTTAAATCCGGATAGACCTGAATACCAAGGTTATGTCTGAGGAAAAAACCTACCCCATCTGATTTGAACCCACGACCTTGGGATCCGTAGGCGAACGTGGGGTTGCACTGAAAACACATGCAAGAATTTAAATACTCGGGGAGCATCTTGACATAGAATGGTCGACTTTACGGAGAAATAGAAACAAGAAAGAATTCAACAAACCAGCTACGTTACAAGGGAACGGTTCTTTTCTGTTTAGCGACAACATCACCTGTGATTTAGGGACATCCCATATTACAGGGGGGGGGGGGGGGGGGGGGGGGGGGGGGGAAGTAAGGCTTAGGGTTAGCATTAAAATTTATGGCGACTACTAGTAACCTTGTCGGCTCTGTGGCTAAGTCGATGCGAAAGCTTCGCTTCGAAATGCCGGGATGCCGGGTTCGATCCCAGTTGCGGGCAATGCGCCTCTCGTTGGTTTCGACAGTGGTATCAAGAAAGCCGACCTCCAGCAGAAAGCAATGGCAAACTACTGGACGTAAATTTGCCAAGAGAAACCACACAACAGCTAGGGGCTGTTATGGTTGGTTATACAACGTCCTGTAAAGGATACGCAACTAACTAGTAACCTTACCCCCCCCCCCCCCCCACCCATACTAAAGGCTTTTCCTAAATTCGCATTGTGTTTGCTTAACAGAAAAGAACTGCGTACTGACCCCAACGTTGCAGCATCCGGCTTATCCAATATAGATAACAAGCTGTTAGCACCTCTCCGTTTTTCCAGACGACAGTGTTATAATGGTCGGCTCTGTGGCTAAGTCGATGCGAACGCTTTGTAATGCCGGTATGCCGGGTTAGATCCCAGCTGCATGCCACGCGCCTTGCGTTGGTTTCGACAGTGGTATCAAGAAAGCAGACCGTCCAGAAAGCAATGACAAACTACTGGACGTACATTTGCCTAGAAAACCCACACAACATCCAGGGGCTGTTGCGGTTGGTTCTGCAACGTCCTGTAAAGGATACGCAACTAACCTGAGCACTAACCTCAACCCCCATATACTAAAGGATTTTCCTAAATTCGCATTATGTGTCTGCTTAACAGAAAATAACTGCGAACTGACCCCAATGTTGCAGCATCCGGCGTTTCCAACATAGATAACAAGCTGTAGGCACCTTTCCGTTTTTCCAGACAATAGTGTTATAATGTGATATGGAGTGAAATGGGAATCACAGCCAATGGCGATGGCGAGTGTGACTAGCAAGACCCATCCACGCTAGAAGCAGTCTTCCTCAGTTTTAGCGTGGGATTTCAGGATCGTTGCAGCCATCACATGGATTTAGTGGGATTCTTCTCAGTCGTTCATCTCTCAGCCTATCTGCAAAAACGACCGGCCCCCATAACTTTCTTTCTCTCTCTCTCTCTCTTTCTCTCTCTCTCTCTCTCTCTCTAGGTGGTAGTTGTTTGTTGTTGGTACTACTAGATCAAGATGAGTAAAAAGGAGAATGAGGGAGAGGAGAAAGAAAAAGAAGAAGAAGAAGGAGCAAAATATGACGAAAACGAAGAGGAGGAGAAGAAGAAGAAAACGAAGGAAAAGAAGAGGAAGAGGAGAAGAAGAAGAATTAGGAGGAGCAGGAGGAGAAAAAAAAAGAGGATGAGGGTGAGAATGAGAAGGAGGATAAAGAGAAAAAAAAGAAGAAGAAGATGAGGAGGATGAGGAGGAGAAGAAGAAAACGAAGAAGAAGGAGGAGGAGAAGTAAACGAAGAAGAAGGAGGAGGAGGAGAAAATGTAAACGAAGAAGAAGAAGAATTAGGAGGAGGAGAAGAAGAAGAAATGAAAAGAAGAAGAGAAAGAAGAAAAATAAGGAGGAGAAGAAGTGAGAGAGAGCGAAAAAGCTGTGAAAAAAATAACCACAAAGCCAGCATGAAGAAGGAACAAATAAAACGAGGCCACCTCCAACAGACTTTTCAACCAATGAAGCAGACGCCATCATTCACGCGTGCTTCATGCCTTTTTTTCCCGCCACGGGTCGGAGGTCAAAGTGCACCTGCCGGTGTGCGCCAGGTCAACTGTCTGAGCGGTCGCTTGTCTTTGAGCTGTTTTGCACCGTTAGTTGCTTCTGTCGCGGTCTAGCTCTCTTTGTTTATTTCAGGTTTTAAGGTTTGAACAACGGATCAACATCATGGCACACGGGTAGTAACCCAAAAGTGCTCCATTCTACTTCTAACTCAAGTCTAAGCACAGTGCACGAACTCCGCAGCACGGACAAGGATCCTGAAAATACTTAGAGTAGATTTGTAACTCCAACATTTTGCCCGGGCAGCTTCGTTAGGGCAATCTTTTCGATGTCCAACTGTCATGTGATTTTTCTACGTGGGCAACAATACACACAGTATTTGTTGAATCCCTTGTACATAGACAACACATTCAGTAGCTGTTATCACAACCAGTTGCTTAAACTAGTTGCCATAACAGAACATCCAGGGGATCTCATAGTCAAGAACTCATTATTGAACATTGTCACGTATTTTATAGATTGGTGCCTCGCTATCCGTACCTAATCCCTTTCAGATCATTGGATGTATCAAACAGTACGTATGCGAAATGACTTTTACCATACGAAATAAAGGGAGCATGATTAATCCGTTCCTATTTTTAAAAATCTCATTGTTGTTGGCACAGTATACACTGATTAAGTTGTATAAAATAATTAGGTACTGTTCACGTTTCCCGGCCCATCTACACACTACCTGACCTTTCATCAACACTTTCTCAGACTCTTCTACGTCAGAGGGGTGTCACGTTGTCTCCCCCCCCCCCCCCCCAATGACAGCAGCGCCGATGTCGCCTGTTCTTAACTACACCTCTTTCAACGATCCCAGAACACGTAGTACCCTACCCCCTACCTAAAGCATCAATCTAGGTCACATGAGAGACTTTTCGAAGAAAGCAGTACAATGTGACCCTCTGACCTAGACTGAAAAGGTGTGTAAATAGGCCGGGAAACGTGAATAGGTCCAATAAATAATATACTGCCAACTAAAAAAATACATAAAAAGGGTTATTTCACACTCCGGAGAAGAGCCAGGAGCTTACTAGGATGGTACTGAGAAGGTGGGAGGAGGAGACGTTATTGTTTGAAAAGAGAGTTCCCTTGTTCCATGGCCCCACTGTGGTGGAAACTAGAATAGACCCACTGCCTCCCCACCAAGCTTGTCGTAAGAATCCACTAACTGGAGACAGTGGGGTGGCTTCATTCAAAGTCGGAGTTTATCTTCCTAAGAGGCAAAGAATAAACAATAGCATAATCGCCCCGTTTGGGTTCCGGAGCCCTTTTATAGGGAAAATAGGAATAGACCCACTGCCTACCCAAAAGCATGTCGTAGGAGTCGACTTCGAAGGGAGCTTCCTTCGAAGTCGGAGTGCGTCTGCCCGAGAGGCAAGGAACCAGCAGTCTGCATACAAATGAGTTAGATATGTAAAATAGATGCACACGCAACACTCAGGTCTTGGAACCGGACTGCAGTCCAGAAGTGGATGAACAACCAGAACTTTCCGCCAGAGTTTACAGCTGGTGAAAGCGAAGAAGAAGAAGAAGAAGAAGAAGAAGGAGAAGAAAAAGAAGAAGAAGAAGAAGAAGAAGAATCGCGTACACACAAGTCAGATCTGTGAAATTGATGTGCACACAAGTAATATATTAGTTTTATATATATTAAATGCCTGGCTCGCTAGCGTAGCTGGCTAAACCTGACTTTGCGGTGATCGGAACTCCTTGTGGTCCGGGTTCACGCCCAGGGGTAGGCAGAAAAGCCACATTTCTTCCATATTAACAGTATCTATCATGGAATCAAGGCCGAAGGGTTGCGATATCCATAATACCGAGCCTAAGGGTTAACAAGTCATAGCTTCTGGATACTTAATATATATATATATATAAACGAGCGGCGCCTTTAAAATTAGTAATAGACATATACATAGTTTTTATGTATATAAAAACTGAATAAAATTATACAGATACTACAGTTGACAAATCGAATTAGGTGTAATATATAGTATATGTTTAGTTATATATATTAGGCGTCATTCTACAGAAGGCTGTGAATTAACATAGCACCCCCCCCCCCCGTGTGGGTACCGGGGCCCTATTTTAGGGAAAACAAGAATAGATCCACTAAAAGCATGTCGTAAGAGTCGACTAATTGGGAGCTTCCTTCGAAGTCGGAGTGCATCTGCCTGAGAGGCAAGGAATCAACAGTCTGCACACAAATGTGTCAGATTTGTCAAACGCATGCACATGCAACACTCAGGTTCTGGAACAGGACTGCAGTCCAGAAGTGGACGAACAACCAGAACTTTCCACCAGAGTTAGTTATCATACAGCTGGTGAACGCAAAAAAGAAAGAAGAACATAGCATCAGTCAGAAAGATCACGTGCTACCGCAGAGTTCTATCTGTCAGAAACAACGCTTCGTGGACATCATATTTGAATCAATAGATTTAATAAATTTGATAATATCTATATTTGTGTTTGTTTCTGTTTCAGTTTCAGCGGTCGGCGAATCATATCTAAGATTTTCCCGGTTGAAAAACATTGTTCGCGAATATAAGTTGAATTTTACAAAGACTAACAGTTATACATATTTTTGAATCAGTTTTGTAGCTTTAAATAAACGAACAACAATTCAAATGTACTGCACAACAACAATAATAAATAAACAAGCCGATAAATAACGAATCAAAACAAGAAGGATCCTCAATGCTGATAAAGAGACGATGCACCCAAGTTTTAGGAGATCGCGGTAAAGTGCACCCTCCTGTGTACAAAAGGATATCCGTTACCCCCCCCCCCCCCCTTTTCCACCAACCAACACAGATACGCTGCCCCAATTGGTCTCTTGCCAGGACAGTTACCCCCCTCTCCCCAGTGGTCGTGTATGTGCGTACGTTACAACTCGTGGAAAGGCCCAGCATTGAATCCAGAGTTTATCAGATTTCAGACGTGACCTGCACTCGGGCGCGAATAGGAGATATCTAGGTCAGTTTCCAAATATAGCCACTTTCTGGCTACATACAGCCATAACTTCAGGTTGAAGGGCGAGGTATCGTGGAAACGTGTGGTTCTTCCTAATGTTCTTTTCGTTTGCAAATTCCGGCGGAACGTTCTTGTTCTTCTTAACACGCTTGCTGACTCGGTAGTAATATATTTGAACCGAGATCCTATTGTTTTTTCGTTGACCGGTTATCAATTATATGTGAACAGTTTAGGTTGTTCGTCTACTTCTAGACTTTAAAGTCTTGCTCCAAAACTATAGTTTTCCTTGCACATACTATTACAGATTTGGCTTGTTTGTATGCAGGCTGTTTGTTTCTTGTAGATGCACTCCGACTTTCAATTAAATGTCCATAATTCTTCTTCTTCTTTTTCTTCTTTTTCTTCTTCTTGTTCTTCTTGTTTTTCTTCTTCTTCTTGTTCTTCTTGTTCTTCTTCTTCTTCTTCTTCTTCTTCTTCTTCTTCTTCTTCTTCTTCTTCTTCTTCTTCTTCTTCTTCTTCTTCTTCTTCTTCTTCTTCTTCTTCTTCTTCTTCTTCTTCTTCTTCTTCTTCTTCTTCTTCTTCTTCTTCTTCTTCTTCTTCTTCTTCTTTCTCTTCTTCTTCTGTCTTTCTAGCCCCCTATGGAGTATAGGCCCTCGACCAACTCACGTCAAGTCACTATCTTCTGCCCACCCCATCCTTTTAATTTTATTCTCTAGCTCCCTTCTCCGTGGGTTCCACTGCGAAGACATTCTAGTTATATTGTTCTTAGGTTTTCTCCACGTGTGTCCTATCCAGCGCCAGCGTCTTTTCTTCGTCTCTTGGTCCACTGGAACTTGTTTAATATCCATAATTAGCCCACTCATACAACATACTTTCAGGGGGCAGCGAGTCTAACCCCCCCCCCCCCCACACTCAGAGTGGGTGCGAGAAACCCACACAGAGAGAACCACCATCAAATCTGTGGATTTTCATGTTTACCTAATTTAAACTTGAAATGTGTGCCAGGAGGCTAAAGACTGCATAGACCAGCTCTTAAACGGGGCCGCTGTCAAGCTGTATTGGGGTTTAGAACTAGGCTGCGATATCTGCAGCTTTCGGCTCAACAACTCCGACTTCAGCAAACCTTTGATTCGTCGCCTTTTACGACATGTTCGGAAACAGATGGTCTAGCCCGCCCCATCCCTCCTCGTTTTCTGAAGGGCCCAAAGCCCACGCATATAATCTTTTTCAAAGGCGATAAAAAGCAGGCAGTGGAACAAGTGGACGCGCCGCCACCAAGTAAACAGAGAATCCAAGGTTCTGGCACCAATGTGAACACATTTTCCCCATCCCCACCCTCCACAGTCACACTGAGTTGCCGGATAGCTGTTTCAACAAAAGGCGTCTCCGACAAATTCCAACCCTGCCTTGTTTAGGCTATTTTTTGGGGACCCCTCTAACACAATGCCCCTCTTGTTTAGCAGTCCGCGCCGTGGCTGTTTCAACAAGTACTCAAAGGTGAGAGACTCGGCTTCGTCGCACAAGCCGTGCACTTTTAACATGCTGCGTCAGTAACAAACAAAAACAGTTTAACGTGTAGCAGGTCTTGACTAGTGCTGATGCCCGAACGCTAACAAAACTGACAGGGTGGAAACTTGAGACTAAACTCATGGGCACAATAGTAGGGCTTGAGATTTCTAATGTAAACACGCGGGAAATTCTTTTTGTTAAAATGAAGACAAAAAACAAAAACATTATTTTGTTAACGTTCAGTGTAAAAATGTTGCTGCTGAAGTAAAGCAAAGTGAGACAGACAAATAGTTTGGGAATATTAAACAATATAAAATCCCTCATTAGTAACAAAGGGGTTCTGGGACACCATACTGGGGGAGGGGGGGGGGGTGCAGGGACCCACGGCCTCGCCAGCAAGCATGTTTTAGGAGTCGACTAACTGGAAGTTTCCTTCGAAGTCAAGAGTCCATCTGTCCGAGCGGTAAGGAACAACCAACTGCACACAAATAAGCCAGTAAAACGGATGTACACGCAAAACGCAGGCCTGGCAGAAAGCCAAAGTCCAAATGAACGAACAACCAGGACTTTCCGCAGAAGCATACAGGTGGTGAACAAAGAAGAAGAAGAAGATAAAGAAAAAGAAGAAGATAAAAAAGAAGAAGAAGCCCTCAAAAATTAGGTGTGGCGATGCAGAAACGACTATGTTTAAAATATGACTAAGTACGGAAGTCTGAGCATAACGTTTGGCTAAGAAATGATGTTTGAGCGTAACTTGTGGCTAAGAAAGGACGTTTGAGCGTAACATGTGGCTAAGAAAGGACGTTTGAGCGTAACATGTGGCTAAGAAAGGACGTTTGAGCGTAACATGTGGCTAAGAAATGATGTTTGAGCGTAACATGTGGCTAAGAAATGATGTTTGAGCGTAACATTTGGCTAAGAAAGGATTTTTGAGCGTAACATGTGGCTAAGAAAGGACGTTTCAGCGTAATCTGTGTCTACAGAATGGCCGCTGGCTATTTCTCAGAACGTTTACAGGAAACTCCCTCCCAGTAGACTCAAACAAAGAAGAGGAATCCCGCCTTCCCCAGGACAACCGCCCTCAACGGTGGAATTTGTAGACCACTTTGAAGTATGGATTTCCGTTAAACTTTTTCAGTCGCCCACCCCTCCCCCCCCTTCCCCCACCCCGAATACAGACCTGTGGATAATAATGATCATGTGGGTAAACATGTGATATTCTAAGTGTTTTACGAGGCTTTTCTTTGCGTCATCTAGTCAGTCTTGTTGTTGTTGTGCCCCGGTACTTTCTTTTGTCAGTCTGTCTTGGTGTTGCCATTATGTGATTAAAATTGATCGCGTGTGGAACTGCTGATATATTGGTGACTTTTGCTACCATCGATGATAAACTGCATTTCTAATGTCGGACTGTTTGTTAGCACTTTTGATGGCTAACGTATGCTTCTAATGCGTGTGTATGCTAGTGCATATGCCAAGACAGCTGTCAAATTTTCCACAAGGGACTATGATAAACATTCTGTGCGTTTTCGTTAACACAGGAGCGGAGCAACTATGGGGTGACCCGTTTCCTATGAAGCTGAAAACTTAGATTACCAAGATTTTGTCAGTCAACCCTCCCATTTCGTGGCAGAATGTAAAGGGGTCAGGGTGAGGTCAAGGCCGCGGCTACGGTGAGGTGCGCCGTTCCTCTTCCAGCAGACGACAAGTAAAATGGAATCTTCCAAGCCAGAAGCAGGACATCCTCCTTCTTACAAACAACAACAAAGATGAAAATCTTTTACACTTTTAGACTTTATGGGGAGAGGACACATAAATTATCACATTGTTTGGCCTGGTTTCAGCGGGACAAGGACACTGGTCAGATCCCTAACTGTGTGAGATAGCGACAATCATATCTCCAGCGATCTGGCGTCATTTCGAGTGCTGACACACTTCCATGACAAAAGGCTGTCAAGACAATTTTCGCGCTGTCTTCCACTGTCTCTCTTTCCACACATCTTAACTAAGAAAACTACGTTAGAAATGGAGATCTACATTAACGGAGTTGGACAAAGTGCAAATCAGAGTTATCACAGGAGAGATGAAATGAAATGGAAAAGCTGGGAAAACACAGGCACTGAGAGAACGCAGAGATACAAAGTTACAAATACAAGCTGAAAAGTTCCTCAGTATGCCAGATCACCCGATGGAAAATAGATTTCAGAACCTAGCCTTGGGACGGTTAAAAAGAAGCAGCTTTATACACCAAGCAAAAAGAATATGTAGACAAACTCTTGACCTTCCAGAAATTGGCTGCCCACTTAAAAGTATTCCGGAACAAACCCCATGGAGAGAAACATGCAAACTAACGGTACAAATCCAGACAAATGTGAAAGGGATATTTGACAAGAAAGAGCCAGATAGTGTACAACGCAAAATGGCCACCCTCAGTTATATTGATGAAGAATACCTACAAAAACAATGGGTCAGAGTCTATACAGATGGGTCCGCACAAAATGCAATTAGAAATGGTGATGCTGGAGTGTACATAGAATTCCTAAATGGTACTAGGGATAAGTCCAGCGTATCAACCGGAAAGTACTGCCATAACTACGATGCAGAAACTCAGCTATCAAGATAGCAACAGAGAAACTGCTAAATACCAATCTTGGCTCCCAGTATGTGGTAATGCTGACAGATGCTAAATCAGTACTTGAAGCCCTCCAGTCTAGGAAACTACCAGAAATGCAAACACTGTTGACACAACTCAGCCTTCCCCAAAGAGTCGTAATGCAGTGGATACCGTCTCATTGTGGAGTTCCTGGGAATGAGACAGCTGATCAACTGGCAGGAAAAAGTGCGACAAAAGTGCAGCCGGATGTACCAGTCACATACCACCAAAAGAAAAGAATCATTAAATCGATCAGGAAACCACCAGCCCCAGCACAAGACGACTATTTTATTATGGACAGACAAGAACAAGTCATTATCCTCCGCCTCAGAACAGGGCACATCTGATTGTGTAACCACATATACACAAAATTCAAGATAGGTGTATCAGCCATGTGCACCTGTGGAAAGGTGATCCCCCCTGACAGCAGAGCATGTACTCCAGGACTGCACCGAATTTGACACATTAAGACAAACCTTTTGGCCAGAAAGAACAACAGTGGAACGTAAACTCTACGGACCACTGAATGAATTAACAACAACAGTGAAATTTATACAAGAGACAAAACTGCTGATATAGACAACTTATTTCAGGCGAACGAAAGAAGAAGAAGAAGAATGACCACATGCACACACACAAGATGCAGGTTACACTTGTACCATATAGCTGTTACTGGTGGCCTGTGGAGGTTGAACGGGGTATCTTGGATATGCCTCGATGGTCTGCCGTCCAGACTATGATTGGCACCTTTCCATCTTTCCAGATGATAGTTTTATATTGCGCTATGAGGAGACATTGGACTCACAACCCATGGCGATGGCGAGTGTGACTAGCAAGACCCACCCGTGTCAAGAAAAGTCTTCCATAATGATAGCATGGGATTTCAGGACCATTGTTGTCAACGTTTGTATTGAACCCGTTTCTTTTCAGACGCTCAGATCTCATCCTTTCTGCAATCGTTTCTTCCTTCACATTCATTCGCTTCCTGATATGCCCTTTCCAAACAACATGGTCAATGGCATGTTGTTACTATCCACCTCAATACATATATCACTCATGTCCCGCTTGCACATCTTTATTCCGTAATAGAGGTCGGCCTCGACATCTTCTACCTGTATTTAATTCACCATAAAGGATGTCCTTAGGGACTCTTGCCATCCTCCATTCTCCAGGTGTTGTCCAGACTAACATTTGTAACAAATTTCAGGGTGATGCGGTAGCGGCCCGGAGGGGACAACCCGATCGATCAGTTAAAGAGACCGTTTACGACAAGACACCAGCAGACGACGTGTATGAGCTAACGGTTGAGATTACTACCACAAGCTATGGTTGAAGACAATTAACAAAGGCAGACAGGAGTTATAAATTATCCCATTTGGCTCGATCTCTTTCAGTTAAACGGTTAGGTGTTGCTCAGACCGTCGCACAATGCACGAACACCGTAGCTTCACTGATGATCTCCAGTGATCTCAGTAACAAGGGCGGTGGGAACTGAATGTGTCGTCCGTGAAACGAAACTAAGACGTTTAGAAAGCTAATCCCCCCCCCCCCCACCCTTAAGTGTGAGTTCTAGGCCCTCATTATGTGTCGGCGGGGAGGGGGGGGGTGGGAACAGAACCAACACTTAATTAAACAACATGCTGTATAAGGCGACTAACTCCTCCGAAGTCGAAGCTCGTCTGCCTGACAGCAAGAAACCAATAATCCGCATACAAGTAAGCCAGATTGCCAAACGGATGTGCACGCATATGTCAAGCTCTGAAACAAGGATAAAGTCCAGAAGTTGACGAACAACCAGAACTTTTCGCCGCAGTTTACAGCCGGTGACGCTAAGGAGAAGAAGAACAAGAAGAAGAAGACATGGAGGAGGAGAAGGAGAAGAAAAAGAGGCGGAGGAAGAAGAAGAAGAGGAGGAGGATACAGAATAATAAAAAGAAGAAAAAAAAAGAAAAAAAGACGGAGAAGAAGAAGAGGAAGAAGAAAAAAGAAGAAGAGACGGAGGAAGAAGAAGAAGAAGAAGAAGAAGAAGAAGAAGAAGAAGAAGAAGAAGAAGAAGAAGAAGAAGAAGAAGAAGAAGAAGAACAAATAACTCATCACTTAAAAGCAACAACAAAAATCTCATTACAATTGTAACCCAAAATACAACCAAACGACCTTTAGCAACACATAATCATGTTTTGCTGCTTACATTGGCGCTATATTTAGCATGGTAAGACGTAGATACAGCCACACAGAAGAGAGCCCAGTTGTCGACACTGATCAGGTTCACACACGCACAGTCGGCAGCCATGTTGGCCTAGATACCGATCCACACGCAGGCCGGGCCGGGTCTGTCGGAAAGAAACATTCTTGGGGCTATTTCTGGAACCCGCCTGCTTGTACACCCGAGTTACGTCACCGAGCCGCTTAGATTTGCAACTTCCTGTTATGTTCTGTATGCACTATTACTGGATCTCTTGCCGTCAAAAACATTAACTTTTTCCCCCTCTTTATCACAGCGAAACTAAACAGCCAGGTTGGGTTCTTTTGTGTTATTTCACCATATGATATTGCCTTCGAGATTTGGTAGGGAAATTCCCAGACTGTCCTATAGTATTGGGGAGGGGGGGGGGGGTGTGTTAGGTTGACAGTTTTTTTTTCAAACATGTTATAAACTGGATGCAACGTTACAGTCCCATGTTTTTCTGCTACATTGGTACAAAACAAAAATGCTGTTTCGTCTTAAAATGTTCACTATACTTGATGCAGAATCCGATGCTCCAAAAAATTCAGGCTCACACCCTTATAGGGCTTCCAGTCATCCCCTTGTGGGATAAAATGTTTCCTTATTGGAAGCCCTACTCTGGCTCTTGCCAGGGGCAGCAATATAACCCGGCCATTAATATGGCCTAATGGCTGAACGCGGTTTCTGGGACCTCTCCACGGGTGATCCTCATCCATATGGTGGCACTTTGTGTCATCGGGTGTTTATCGCTTGTGTGATGTCCTGGTGGGGTAAAAGTACTACTATTACTATTAATTTGAGGCTTCCCCCGTAATAGTCAGGGACTGATAATCCCCCCCCCTCCCACCCTCCCTAGTTTTTTTTCCAAGCTGAGCAACTCCCATTCTAAGTGCTTCTCTGAGTTCTCTATTAAAGAATTTGATAATTTCATATTATTTTAGATATTATACGAATTTGTCACGTAGCGCACAATAATGATAAAACTAACAACTGCACACTTATTCACCTTATTTGTAGTAAACTGTAAACAGCAGTAATATCTACAAAACTAATGCCCACAACAAATACAATTGACCAGCCACGTACGTGTATTAAAATCGACAACGAATAGACTTAAAATATCACATAAGTTTGACTATCTAGTCTCGGTAATGAACAAGAAGAGCGACTGCATAAAAGTCAGAAAGAGACTTGCTTTAGCAATGCAGAGGCTAACAATCGCCAAGAACCTATGGCACAGCATTTCAAGCATGTTTCGGACAATATATCCAGGTAGGACTTATTTCTGACCGTCACATATAAGGTAGGATGGCTAGCTACATTCGTCCATCACTCCCCCCCCCCTCCCCCAAAACTGCTGGACAATAGGTTACATCGTAAAAGTTGTGTGGTGCCCCAGTATAACTACAATATGATTATAGGGTTAAACGGGGTTCCCGGTATTTGTATCTGCCCGATTCTTTCCCTTGTGAGATGTTTATCCTGCAGACTTAGATCTGGAAGGGACAAACTTCCTACTTGCCCATTCGTTTCCTCGCCGTCTTTCCATCCATTACAATTATTGCAACATTCTGGATATTACCAGACAATCACTCCTAGGTGCTACACACGGATGCAAGATTTGCACCTTTTCGCTCTTTCCAAACGTTAGTATTATTTGTGCTATGGAAACTGCGTCAGTAAAAGTGTGCAAAATTTGCCGGTCTCAAGTCTCAAAGAGTTAACGGTAAGGAATCCATCATTTGGCGCCATTTCTCAGCTCGCAACAGAAGAATATTTACACTTAGACAATAACAAGCGTCTGTGGGTTACTAAAGTGTTGCTAAGGCGGGTAGAGGCAAATACAACGAAAAACGTACGATACCCACGGGTAGGGAAACCACATTGTCTGCATACCACAGGCTAGCAGAGCAACCGCCGATTGGTGGCTGCCAAGTCATGTGATGCTAGCAGCTTGTCTGTGGCGCCAAACTAAAATGTTATTGTGTACAAATTCCATTCATACTTGGATTTCCTGGAGCCACAACGCCGACAAGTTGCCACGGGAAACTGCAAGCTGGGATGTTGCTACATGTTCCAAGTGTGACCTACTTTACTACGTGGTCATTTAGAGCAGTGTTCCTCAGTATCCCCCCCCCCCCTTTCCTCCACTACCGGCCCACCAAAACGGGGAAAATTGTTTCGCGTCCCACCTGGCAGCTTACCAAACACAGATACACAAACACATGTCGATGAGTTTATTTGGTAAATTAGATATCACAGAATGTCAATTTTCGACCAGTGCGACATCCGCTGATGCTTAGAGTTGAGCAAATCTTATATATGCGGCTGGAGACGCAGACGTTTTCCCGCTCATGCTTTCTCGTTGACTCAATGAGTATGCTCAGGAAGATAGATATGAGCTGGGTCTGAAGACAGTGGCTTGAGTCTTTAAAGCTTTCGGGACTGACGCATATCAGTTTCCTATTTGTGCCAGGTCACGCAGGCATGCGGCCCTATAACCCCAGACTGACGACTTCCCTGTCCAGACGGCCCTAAAACTATTAAAACAGACGGTAGTTACAGTTGACCGCTGTGGGTGTTGAAGGAGAGGTAATGTTTTTGCTTAGTGCTCTTCTGACCGCTTCCACCATAGAAACATCGCGCTGTTGTAGAGTTTCTCTGGTGTTATCTTTCCATTCATTTATATCTCATTCTTTTCTCTGCAGTGATAATAAATCCATTGCCGGCTTGCTAGGCCTGCCGCAGCTTCATGCGAGCAACGTTGGCCAGGACGTTTTAGTGTGACATTTAGATGCTTCAGAGTTGCCGGGTAGTTAGCGTCTTTTAGGTTTTTTTTTTCTTTCGAGTGTTTTGCGAAATGAGCAGGCAGATAGACTGACCGGTTCTGCACTCTTTTGGGATGTATTGATAGATGACAAGCTAGACGTTGTGAGGGCTCTTTTGGGGCGTGTGAACAGTGCAGAGGCACAAATGGATCATTACGGTCTGAGGATAATGGCGCTGCGAGTTGTTACCAGGATATCTGACCGACGCTCAACATTCAAGACAAAGGCGAGACGGATGCACAATCGGCTATTGGTGACATAGGAGTTCGAACTCTGCGCTTGCTGCTGAAGATAGGGCCGCATGGATCATGGGAGTATCTGGGTGGTCTGATGTCGATTCTTTTTTCAACATTTTGGGATGACCCATGATGGCATTCTCGGTTATCGTAGCGGTCCCGTGGCACAGGGTACATCAAATGTTGTCCAAGCAATCGCCTATGTTGTCGTCCAGTGTGGTGATGTCGCGTTAGGGCGCCAGTCTGGTGACATTTATGTAACAATAGTCTCACTTGCCTCACAAGATGACAGCTAATGGTTAGTTGTTAAATTGTTCTTATTAAGCATTACTTTGATATATGTATAAAGAAAACCGAGATCGACCAAATCTAAAATGGGTTCCAGAAAATGCCGTGGAAAGTAAATGCGGTATATACCAATAATAATTATCCTGTTAAATATGACCATATTTTTTTTTCTGTATGTATGCAATAGTACTCAGAACCGGCATTTTTACGAAGCAATAATTTTTTTCTAGGCCTACTGTACCATACACTTTCTGGTGAGTATAGACACATTTTGTTTTTAGACACTTTGTCTTTCGTACCGGCACATTTATTTTTAAGTATGAAAATTTCCTAATGTAACACATTTTGTGTAACCTTATGTTATTCACTGCTTCTCATGCATGATTGTAAAACAGTCTGCAAAGTGAACAGTACTATTTATTGTACGATTAGAACTCTGGTTACCTAATCTCATTTAAACCTTCCTTAGCGGTCACTTATGACATGCACGTTAGTTTTATTGTTACTATTCTTGGATTGTCCCATCTGTACTGGCGTCCATAAGTGGTAGCACAGAAGCAACAGAAACCCAGATTTGAACAAAGAAAATACAAACAATAGGTTGCACAAATTTGTTTCCTGGGAATACAGCATATTTCGCTGTTTTTATTTTCATATTTTGTTACCATTGTGTTTACCTGTTACTGTAGTATTACTTGACACGATGCAGTCAAATATGATATAAACTGCACAATCGTTGGACCATATTTTCTCTGTTCAAAATTGCAATGGGGGAACTCTGCTTTGATGTTAGTGTTGCCACTTTTCTTTGACAAAAAACATCCACAATGGAGTCAACAAAATCTAAAAACATCTAAATTTGCGTGAAAAACATCTAGAAAAAACATCCAAATGGAAAGATTCACAAATTACCTAGCAATTTATATGACTTACACTATAGGATCATGTCCTCATCTTTACTGAAGTCTGCCTTACAAGAGCCACAGGATAAACTTAGCTTGGGTGATGAAGTTAAAGCTTCAGATCCAAAACGACTCTGGTATGCTTTAGCTGTTCCAGTTTTTTTCAATACCCAATCAGGAACGGAACAACCTATTCCTTCTCTTATCAGGCCGAATTTTATTGTAGAGATATCATTTAAGAGGTCAAATTTTAATCCGTTTCTTAGGTTAGATTTGATAAATTCACTCCAAATGATAAACATCTAAAAAAACATCTACCATCTAAACATCAAAAACGCAATCTAAATGCAAGGAAAAACATCTAAATCTGTATGTAAAACATCCAAAGTGGCAACACTGTTCGATGTTATAAAATTACATTTGTTTCGTTCACAAAATTGTTGGACTTGCCAGACCAAGGGAAACCACTCTTGTTGTTGTATCACTACAACACAGTGAACGTCAAGCAGACGTGTGTCTCAACTGTGTGTGGGTATCCTGAAATTTGTGGCTGTTATTGTCAGATACTAGACACAGATTTATAGCAGATCATGGTATGCTATTTTAGTTTGTGCTGCAGCTTTTATCTGACCGTCTTGCCCGAAGTTCACTGACATTGTTGTCCCTTCCCCGACAACTGCGCTTTTATTGCACGTCATTTCAAAACGAATAGTGTTAACAGAGTTGTTACGTTTTAGTTTTGTTTTAGTTAAATACTAATTGTTTGAACAAATAACATTTTGGAGTAATCAGGAATAGAACTACGTAATCTGACCATTTTTATTTCGTGCAGAGATCACAACAAAACATCCACTGCCTGCAGATCTTGCTGTTGAAGGCTTGAATTCCCTGTCCTACTATACTGTGTAACTGTATGAACTCATTTTTTGGCTCTCCTTTGTATCGTTTCCCAAAATTAGCGGCTTTGATATGATGGCGTTCGAAAGAGAGTTAAATTGGCCAATTTCTGGCCATAAAATATCCAAAAATATCAGAATGCGGGTCAATTCTATTAAACATATATGTGCCGGCTCCGGATAACGAAACAAATGCTCTGACAGGGTCTCGGCGATACGTTGCTTGCCGACCTGCTTCTGCAAGTGTGCCTCACCACCGAGCGTATCCCCCGCGCAGTGATAATAAATCCATTGCCGGCTTGCTAGGCCTGCCGCAGCTTCATGCAAGCGACATTGGCCAGGACGTTTTGGGATGACATTTAGATGCTTCAGAGGTGCCGGGTAGTTAGCGTCTTTTAGTTTTTTTTTTCTTTTGAGTGTTTTGCGAAATGAGCAGGCAGATAGACTGGCCGGTTCTGCACTCCTTGGTGATGTATTGATAGATGACAAGCTAGACGCTGTGAGGGCTCTTTTGGGGCGTGTGAACAGTGCAGAGGCAGAAATGGATCATTACGGTCTGAGGATAATGGCGCTGCGAGGAGTTACCAGGAGATCTGACCGACGCCCAACATTCAAGAGAAAGGCGAGACGGATTTACAATCGGCTATTGGTGCCATCGGAATTTGAACTCTGCACTTGCTGCTGAAGATAGGGCCACATGGATCATGGGAGTGTCTGGATGGTCTGATGTCGATTCTTTTTTCAACATTCAACATTTTGGGGTGACCCAGGATGGCATTCTTGGTTATCATAGAGGTTTCCTGGCACAGGGTACATCAAATGTTGTCCAAGCAATCGCCTACGTTGTCGTCCAGTGTGGTGCGGATGGGAAGCTAAACTAGATGGCTGGGACTCACGAGCGGCAGCTACCGCATCTCCTGCAACTTCCTCCAATTACTGTACTTGTGAGTCCCAGGCACCTAGTTTAGCCCCCATCCGCGCCGCGCCGGTAGCGGCGCGGGGGATACGCTAGGCTATGAGTTTAATCGGGTTTGGCACATGCCGACAAGTCTGACATCTACCGCTGCTAAATCCTCCAATCGGATGAACACAGTATTGCTAATCGGCTTTCATCGTCTGTAATGTCTCGAAATTGGTCAACGGTCGCTAATATCGTCTGCTAGTATAGTCTGCAGAAACGCTCAAAATTGTTGTCAACGGTCGGTATTTGTCGTCTGCTACTAGTACCGTGTGCAAATGTTAAAATTGATTGTCAAGTAATCCTAGTTTTGCCGCGATTTGTTCCTTGGCAGAAAGTCCGTATTTTAGATATACACGAACACCGTCGTTCGGATATTTTTGGATATTTTATGACCAGAATGTGGCATGCCGCCATTTTGGGGAATTATTCAAAGGAGCGCCCAATTTTTAAATGATTTTAGTTTTACAACAACCTGTTTTTATTTTAGGCTTCCAGGTTGACTCGAGGTTTCCTTCTAAATTAGAGTTTATCTTCCTTAGATTAGATGCAAGGAACCTACAGTCTGCATTCAGTTAAGCCAAACATGTGAAACAAATTTGAGATTTGATATGCATAGAAAACTCCAGTTCTGGAAAATAAAAAGAACAAATAAAAATAAAATATCAGAATTGGACGAATGAACAGAACTTTCTGCCAGAGTTTACAGCTAGTGAGAAGAAGCTATATGTACAGAACAAGTTTTGGGTGTCAGAGTACACGATCTAGCTCTGACAGTTTTGCCCTCTATCTCATGAACAGACAATAGATTAACAGTTTAATATCTAGTATAGAATCTCTGCCTAGCATATATACCCTCATTCTATTATAATAATTGTCAAAAAGAAATTGGAGAAATGTTATTACTATCACAATATCAAATTTACTGTACATATTTAAGGGATACCATCTGTCACAGCACTGATAGATTAGTTTGTTTGACCTTTTAACATTTTCAGGCGGTTACGCTTCACACGGACGTGGGTGATTTAAAGTTGGAGCTGTTTTGTGAACAGTGTCCCATCGCATGTGAGGTCAGTATTGGTTTCTTGTGTCATTTTTTTAAAGTGTCTCATCGCACAGTTTTATTGTTATGTTTTTCTATAGTCTCTAGACATTTAGGATCAGTGTTTTGTTTAATTTATTCCTCTTCCAAGGTTTATTGGCTGTAAACTCCTGTGGAAAGTTCCAGTTCTTCGTCCATTTCTGGACTTTGGTCTTGCTCCACAATGAGTATTGTGTGCACATCCATTTTACACAGCCGGGTTATTTGTATGCAGACTGTTGGTTCATCATATCCTAGGCAGAAACATGCACACACCCCTAATTGATTAACTTTTATGTTCTGGTGGAGGAGGGGGCTGTTGTTTGACCCCACCCCTCCCCCTTTTACAATAAAGCCCCAGAATCCAGAAAGTGTCTGTTTAAAAATTGTTGTAACATTGTGTCATCATACAAGGTGTATAAACGACTTATTCACAATGATATCTTTAAAGTGTTGCCAGAAGAAGAAACATTGGCAGCATCATAGGAACAAACTTGTACATTGTAAAAATAGGCTGTTGTAGACAAAATATTGTATTATAAAGACAGAATATTATGTTATGAAGATAGACTGGTAATTTATACAGACTTGTAAATTATAGTCTGGTACGTTAAAGAGACAGATAGGTCAATTAAAGGAAAGACTGGTAGCCTGGGAGATTAGCTAGCATATTCTAACAGGAAATGGCTGATATACCACAGCAGCTTGAATATTATTTCAGAATTTCCTGGCGCTGTGTGCAAGTGGATACTACAACAACTGTCTGCTGCACAGAAACATTCCTGGGTTTATGGTTCAAACTGGCGACCCAACGGGTAAGCTGTAAATTATTAAGCATTGATTAACTGTGGAGATGTTAACATCCTCAAGTTGACTGCTTATTTCTTTAAACATATTCACACTGACGTATGAAGGCATAAGAAAAAGAAAGCTGTCAGGGATTCCTGGAGCTGATATTTCCCAGAGATGCAGAGTTCATAAACCATGACGTGGGAGAAAATGACAGACCCATCTGTCTGTATACTGCCACAATAGATGCCCCTAGGCATCTACGTGTCATATGAAACTATAGTGGACGCTACTGCAGTAAAAGTCTAACGTGTAAAAGAAGCAAAGTACTGACTTGTGTAGGCATGCTGCCCACTGCTGGCTTCTAAACACAAAGCCCTTGATGAATGAGATGTTCAGTATGTGGAAGTGAGGTTAAACAGTCATAAGCAGGATGTGATGAATTTGGTTAGCCCAGTATCAGAGCACCATGTATTAGCTCTGCATTTATGGAAACCTGCTTGGATGGCAGGGAATGCTCGTGTTCTGCTCCTGGCTTCTCTTGAGGGCTGACCAACATTACCTGGCTTCTCTTGAGGGCTGACCAACATTACCTGGCTTCTCTTGAGGGCTGACTAACATTGCCTGGCTTCTCTTGAGGGCTGACCAACATTGCCTGCCTTCTCTTGAGGGCTGACCAACACTACCTGGCTTCTCTTGAGGGCTGACCAGTATTACCTGGCTTCTCTTGAGGGCTGACTAACATTACCTGGCTTCTCTTGAGGGCTGACCAGTATTACCTGGCTTCTCTTGAGGGCTGACCAGTATTACCTGGCTTCTCTTGAGGGCTGACCAACATTACCTGGCTTCTCTTGAGGGCTGACTAACATAACCTGGCTCCTCTTGAGGGCTGACCAACATTACCTGGCTTCTCTTGAGGGCTGACCAACATTACCTGGCTTCTCTTGAGGGCTGACTAACATTACCTGGCTTCTCTTGAGGGCTGACTAGTATTACCTGGCTTCTCTTGAGGGCTGACCAACATTACCTGGCTTCTCTTGAGGGCTGACCAGTATTACCTGGCTTCTCTTGAGGGCTGACCAACATTACCTGGCTTCTATAGACCAGCCTTATGCGGGGAGCCACCTGTGACCTCTTGGTTGGTTTTGACACACTTACGGGATCAGTCAGTTTGCACATAGAACCATTTTTTTTTCTAAGCTATTCCCTCATTGATCAGTGTGAGCCTACTGGCACTTACATATTGGATTTGGTGTACAGAGACTAGTTCTTCAACAGGTGAGGTTGGGAGAGTGTGGTCTTGTATCTCATCATTGGAACAGTGGCAAAGACTGTTTAAGATGCAACTGTTGTTAGTTATTTGTGCCGACGTTGCATGATGTCATTCCCTTGATATGTGTTGGATGGGCTGCTGTGGACTTTATTGAACCTTATGAGATACTTTTTTTAAAATAAAGATGTAAGCTTGTCTTGCAGGTTTTATTTTCTGCTGCCAGTGTATTTTCAGTGAAAAATCTTTTTTGGACACATTTAAATTCACTAAGCAAAAACCACGTTTTAAATAAAATCCATAAAAATATTATTTTTTTCGTTTGCATTTTGCACTCCACCCCGCTCCCCACTTTTTTCAGTTTGTAGTTTGGCTTCTATTGATACATCAAAGTTTGTTACAGTTAAGTCATCTAAGTCGAATCTGATAAGATGGATTTCACTTCAATTGACATGACCTGCTTAGTCATGTCCATTTTCCTTCTTTAAGATTGTATACAAATTATGTCCTGTTAAGTCACATTCAGTTAACTCAGATATTTGGATTAGTTTTATCTAGAAATAAATACTGAGTATACACATATTCATGTTTTAGTCGAACTGTTTATTATCACTATACAATTTTTACATGATGCAGACTGTATGTTCAGATGATGTAATCTCACCATTTGTTGCATTTAAACACGCCATGGAAAGACATTTTTACACCCCAAAAGCAAAGCAAAATCACTGATTTTTTAAATTTAATTAATGTCTGAATTTTCATTTGGTTGTAATGTTATACCTTCTAAAATAATTAACTATTTCAACATTTCTGATATTGTATTGCTATTTATTTGTTAACTTATGATGTTTCCTAACTGGCATAATTGTTTTACTCAATGCTTCTGCTTGGTTTTAGTGTACATTCCTGGTTGTGTGTGCTATCTGGATAAGTAGAAGTCCTTATGAGTGGGACAATTTTCTTTAAGTCCCTGTGACTCTTTTACTTTTCCATACTCAACTGATATAAACCATTTTATACTCAGACCATTATTTCATTACATGTTACCAATACCCCTTGGAAGAGATTGAACACTGCAAAGGCCCAAATAGATCCTGTAGTTATTTGTGGTCATTCATTTTTCTTTATCATCATTCCTAGTCTTGATTTTGCCATTTTCTTAAACCAAGTCTGTGCCACCCATTATTATTCTAATGAATTACCATTCTATCTGTTCGTGTATGTGTTCCTGCTTGCTGTTAAGATAGTACTAATATTATGTGGATCCCATGTAAGCTAGAAGAGGAGAAATGCAAATAAAATGAACAAATATCAGAATATTGTGCAAGGTGTGAGAAAAGAACAGTTGACTGAGGTTTAACGACAGAATACGTTCTTCAGGTACAGGCAAAGGAGGAAGGAGCATCTGGGGCTCCAAGTTTGAGGATGAGTTTCGAGAAAATCTAAAGGTAGGTGTCAGACTAGAAGTGAACATTTATGTTTATGTGTGCAGGTAAACACTAGAAGTGAACATTTATGTTTATGTGTGCAGGTGAACACTAGAAGTGAACACTTATGTTTATGTGTGCAGGTAAACACTAGAAGTGAACATTTATGTTTATGTGTGCAGGTGAACACTAGAAGTGAACATTTATGTTTATGTGTGCAGGTGAACACTAGAAGTGAACACTTATGTTTATGTGTGCAGGTGAACACTAGAAGTGAACATTTATGTTTATGTGTGCAGGTGAACACTAGAAGTGAACATTTATGTTTATGTGTGCAGGTGAACACTAGAAGTGAACATTTATGTTTATGTGTGCAGGTGAACACTAGAAGTGAACATTTATGTTTATGTGTGCAGGTGAACACTAGAAGTGAATACTTATGTTTATGTGTGCAGGTGAACACTAGAAGTGAACACTTATGTTTATGTGTGCAGGTAAACACTAGAAGTGAACATTTATGTTTATGTGTGCAGGTGAACACTAGAAGTGAACACTTATGTTTATGTGTGCAGGTGAACACTAGAAGTGAACATTTATGTTTATGTGTGCAGGTGAACACTAGAAGTGAACATTTATGTTTATGTGTGCAGGTGAACACTAGAAGTGAACATTTATGTTTATGTGTGCAGGTGAACACTAGAAGTGAACACTTATGTTTATGTGTGCAGGTGAACACTAGAAGTGAACACTTATGTTTATGTGTGCAGGTAAACACTAGAAGTGAACATTTATGTTTATGTGTGCAGGTAAACACTAGAAGTGAACATTTATGTTTATGTGTGCAGGTGAACACTAGAAGTGAACACTTATGTTTATGTGTGCAGGTGAACACTAGAAGTGAACACTTATGTTTATGTGTGCAGGTAAACACTAGAAGTGAACATTTATGTTTATGTGTGCAGGTGAACACTAGAAGTGAACACTTATGTTTATGTGTGCAGGTGAACACTTATGTTTATGTGTGCAGGTAAACACTAGAAGTGAACATTTATGTTTATGTGTGCAGGTGAACACTAGAAGTGAACATTTATGTTTATGTGTGCAGGTAAAAACTAGAAATGAACACTTATGTTTATGTGTGCAGGTAAAAACTAGAAGTGAACATTTATGTTTATGTGTGCAGGTAAAAACTAGAACATTTATAACTATTTATGCAGGTGAAAACTGGAAGTGAATATCTGTAACTATGTGTTCAGATAAAAAAATCGGTTCTTAATTTATAACGTACCCCAAACACGAAATCCCCGTGGGAAATCCACAGTTGACCTGACAGTCCATTATTTAAAGGGGTGGAAGTGTGCTGTTGTGTGTGTGTGTTTTTTTTTGGAGTGTTCATCTAGTGTCTTCAAACCCTAACCCTAAACTTGGGTGTAGATAAATCGCGAGAAACTACAACCTGAACACCCTAGAATTTATTGGGAATGTCTCCCGTGACGTCAGGGGTAAGTTATAAATTAAGTACCAAAAATTAGAAGTGAACATTTATAATTATGTGTGCAGGTAAAAACTAGAAGTGAACATTTATAATTATGTGTGCAGATAAAAACTAGAAGTGAACATTTATAATTATATGTGCAGATAAAAACTAGAAGTGAACATTTATAATTATGTGTGCAGATAAAAACTAGAAGTGAACATTTATAATTATGTGTGCAGGTAAAAACTAGAAGTGTACATTTGTAATTATGTGTGCAGATAAAAACTAAAGGTGAACATTTATAATTATGTGTGCAGATAAAAACTAGAAGTGAACATTTATAATTATGTGTGCAGATAAAAATTTGAAGTGAACATTTATAATTATGTGTGCAGATAAAAACTAAAGGTGAACATTTATAATTATATGTGCAGATAAAGACTAGAAGTGAACATTTATAATTATGTGTGCAGATAAAAACTAAAGGTGAACATTTATAATTATATGTGCAGATAAAAACTAGAAGTGAACATTTATAATTATGTGTGCAGATAAAAACTAAAGGTGAACATTTATAATTATATGTGCAGATAAAAACTAGAAGTGAACATTTATAATTATGTGTGCAGATAAAAACTAGAAGTGAACATTTATAATTATGTGTGCAGATAAAAATTAGAAGTGAACATTTATAATTATGTGTGCAGATAAAAACTAGAAGTGAACATTTATAATTATGTGTGCAGGTAAAAATTAGAAGTGAACATTTATAATTATGTGTGCAGATAAAAACTAGAAGTGAACATTTATAATTATGTGTGCAGATAAAAACTAGAAGTGAACATTTGTAACTCTGGCACATACTAAAACTAGACATGAAGATCTATAATTATGTGTGCAGTTGAAAACTAGAAGTAAACATCTATGACTATTTATGCAGGTAAAAATTAAAAGTGAACATCTATAACTATGTATGCAGGTAACAATTGGAAGTGAATATCTATAACTATGTGTGAAGGCTTAAGGCAGAAACTAGAAAAGAAATGAACATCTGCAACTATGTGTGCAGGTAAAAAAAAACTACAAGTGAACATCTATTACTACAATTAATGCTATCATCACTACGCATTTTTTCAATAATTTCAATATTTTTTTTTAAACTACTATTGCTGCAACTTTTACCACATTCACTACTACAAACATTTTTTTTTTAGTAAATCAATTTTCTGTTTTACCGTTGTTATGTTTCAACAGCACAGTACCAGGGGTATAGTTTCCATGGCCAATAACGGACCAGACACAAACGCCTCCCAGTTTTTTATCACCTATGGTAAACAGCCTCATCTGGACATGAAATATACAGTGTTTGGCAGGTGGGTTTTGCTGTAACATCATCGCCTCAAAAACGGTCATCTTCACTGTTGTTATCACCACCATCTCATTCCTGCGTGGGTTTTGCTGTAACATCCTCATCTCAAACACTGTGCGATCTTCACTGTTGAGTTCTATATAGTTGTTGAGATGATCCCTATCATAGCAGAAGGTACACGCGCCGCAGATCGGAAGGTTGTAGGTACGCTCCCTGGCGGAGCCGGACTTTTCTTTAAAAATGACCTTGGCTCCCAGGTCGACCCAGCCTTGAGTGGGTACCGGGTGTAGTCCCGGGAAGTAAAGGCGGTCGGCTCGATGCTGACCACATCACCCATCTTGTGCCGTTGATCTAGAAAATATAGATCTAGCCCTATATGCCCTATACGCCTAGAGGCGTGGAAAAGGGTTCTTTACTTTTTTTGTTTTTCTTTATAGCAGAAGGTTGACATAGGGGGTACAATAGCATACAAGATTTCTGTATAGTTCTTGATATGACCACTACCTCTTGACATAGAAAAGGGTTGACAGGGTAGAGCAGGCATCATTTTAGTGGTGTCTTTAAATACTACTTCAGGAGTTGAGAGTAAATTATGAGGGATCATTTATAGCATTGTCTATAGAAGACATCCTATCGTTAACATCCCTGCATCCTATTGCAGGAGTCGGGAAGGAAGGGGGTGGGGTCAACTGGGGGAAATCTTGCTGTTTTGTTTCACAACCAGTTAAAAAATGTTTCATTTATAATTGAACTAAAACAAAATATAACGGATTGTTACAAGCACAGATGCTCTCACTTTCAAAACTGTCTGAGGCCCACTTGTTGGAGACTGGTAATCTATAGAGTTCATAATATGATCCCTACATCCTAAAGCAAAAGTGAGGCAGCAAAGTTGGTACCACAATGATATAGATGTTTGTAACTTTGCACAGTTCTTGATATTGTCACTGAAGTCACGCATAGGAGAGACGTGACCAGCTAGCAAACATAGGAGAGGTGTGACTAGCTAGCACACATAGGAGACGTGTGACCAGCTAGCAAACTAGCTAGCAAACATAGGTGAGACATGATTAGCTAGCAAACATAGGTGAGACATGACTAGCTAGCAAACATAGGTGAGACATGACTAGCTAGCAAACATAGGTGAGACATGACTAGCTAGCAAACATAGGTGAGACATGACTAGCTAGCAAACATAGGAGAGGTGTGACTAGCTAGCAAACATAGGTGAGACATGACTAGCTAGCAAACATAGGAGAGGTGTGACTAGCTAGCAAACATAGGTGAGACATGACTAGCTAGCAAACATAGGAGAGGGGTGATTAGCTAGCAAACATAGGTGAGACATGACTAGCTAGCAAACATAGGTGAGACATGACTAGCTAGCAAACATAGGAGAGGTGTGACTAGCTAGCAAACATAGGAGAGGTGTGACCAGCTAGCAAACATAGGAGAGACATGACTAGCTAGCAAACATAGGAGAGACATGACTAGCTAGCAAACATAGGTGAGACATGACTAGCTAGCAAACATAGGTGAGACATGACTAGCTAGCAAACATAGGAGAGGTGTGACTAGCTAGCAAACATAGGTGAGACATGACTAGCTAGCAAACATAGGAGAGGTGTGACTAGCTAGCAAACATAGGTGAGACATGACTAGCTAGCAAACATAGGAGAGGGGTGATTAGCTAGCAAACATAGGTGAGACATGACTAGCTAGCAAACATAGGTGAGACATGACTAGCTAGCAAACATAGGAGAGGTGTGACTAGCTAGCAAACATAGGTGAGACATGACTAGCTAGCAAACATAGGAGAGGGGTGATTAGCTAGCAAACATAGGAGAGGTGTGACTAGCTAGCAAACATAGGAGAGGTGTGACCAGCTAGCAAACATAGGAGAGGTGTGACCAGCTAGCAAACATAGGAGAGGTGTGACTAGCTAGCAAACATAGGTGAGACATGACTAGCTAGCAAACATAGGTGAGACATGACTAGCTAGCAAACATAGGAGAGGTGTGACCAGCTAGCAAACATAGGAGAGGTGTGACCAGCTAGCAAACATAGGAGAGGTGTGACCAGCTAGCAAACATAGGTAAGACATGATTAGCTAGCAAACATAGGTGAGACATGACTAGCTAGCAAACATAGGTAAGACATGACTAGCTAGCAAACATAGGAGAGGTGTGACCAGCTAGCAAACATAGGAGAGGTGTGACCAGCTAGCAAACATAGGTGAGACATGACTAGCTAGCAAACATAGGAGAGGTGTGACTAGCTAGCAAACATAGGTGAGACATGACTAGCTAGCAAACATAGGAGAGGTGTGACCAGCTAGCAAACATAGGAGAGGTGTGACTAGCTAGCAAACATAGGTGAGACATGACTAGCTAGCAAACATAGGAGAGGTGTGACCAGCTAGCAAACATAGGAGAGGTGTGACTAGCTAGCAAACATAGGTGAGACATGACTAGCTAGCAAACATAGGAGAGGTGTGACTAGCTAGCAAACATAGGAGAGGTGTGACCAGCTAGCAAACATAGGAGAGGTGTGACTAGCTAGCAAACATACATTTCTTCTAGGAAGCTATTCAGTAAATGAATCCTTCATTATATAGTGTCTGTCTCTCTTTTTCCCCCCAGGGTGATTGACGGCTTTGATACTCTAGACAGCATGGAGAAAATTCCAGTAAATGAGAAAAACTACAGACCATTGGCAGAAACCCGACTGCGGGAAATTACTATACACGCTAATCCTATCGCAGAGGCAGGACAACAGTGACGACCGTCAGTGAGCTTTCTCTGGATCAAGTCAAAACCCAGAACTGACATTTTGTGATGTGTCAAGGGAGAAGTATGACATTTTGTGAAGTGTCCTAAAGTCAGAACCCAGAACTATGACTTTTTGTGGTCTATCAAGTCAGAACTATGACATTTTATGATGTCCTAAAATCACAACCTTGAACTTAACATTTTGTAATCTGTCGACAAGTCAGAAGCCAGATCTATGACATTTTTTAATCTGTCGACAAGTCAGAACCAAGATCTATGATATTTTGTGATCTATTTTAAAGTCTGAAACTAGAACTATGATTTTGTTATCTGTCGTCAGATCAGAACCCAAATCTATGAATTTTGTGATCTGTTTCAAAGTCAGAACCAAGAGCATGGTATTGTGCCAATTCTTGCATGTAGATACCACAAGTGCTTCCAGTTTTGTCCCATAGATCACATAAAGCAGAATCCCAGCACAGTGCACCAAAGCCATTGCACTGGCAACAATACAGTGGCACACTGTCTCTGAGGGAGCCGTGTTGGTGTAGTGGCTAGACACACACTGAGTGCTGATTGGTCTATAACAGTATGAGTCTAGCTCTAATGTGCCACTGATGTGAAATGTCCTTGACCTACTCTCTACAAATGACTGTAATGAATTGTCTGTAAATACAGTGGCTTTTTGATAACATTCAGTTTGTCTTAAGTCTTAAATGTTAGTCAAAATATGCATGTATTTGTTTGTTAGGGGTGGGGAGGGTGTTGAGATAAGTTGCTTTTTGTGGTGGAGCATGTAACCTGCTCAGCTAGTTACAAGAATGTCCACAGATTGAAATTACTTCATATGTTTCACTTGGCCTCCATTTGGCTTATCTTGGCAGGATTAAGTGTAATTCGAGTTCATTTCCAGACGTCTTGACTCATCTTGCCAATGGACTTTGACAGACATGGGGAAGGGGGGGGGGGGGGGGGGTGAGGGGGGAGTGAGGTCGACAAACTGTGCAACTCTTCTTCACTTTAAAGTCACTGCGCAAGTCATCCTTTCATCCATCCCTCAATAGAAAAATGCTTTCAACGTGGACAGAAGAAACATTTCAAGGAGAACCTTGAGACCTCACTGAAAGAATTCTGTATTGACCGGAAGTAGCTGCATGTGACCGCTCATCTTGGCTCTCCTCTCTTCATCGAGGAGCTGTGGCCCATGAAGCTGCTAGAAATGCAGCAGCAATTCAGAAAAGACAAGCCAGGAAAGACACTGAAGCAAACCACCAGAGAGATGCAGCTTCTATTCCCTGTCCACGTTACTCAAGAACTTTCAGTGCTAAAATTGGCCTTATCAGCCATTTGCGCACTCACAGAACCTAATCCAGTCACTAATGTATGAAAGGACTGGTCATTACAATTTCCTAACATACCAGTATGTCCTGAAGAAAACACCTGAAGGATGCTAATTACAGAGGGTCTCTGAAGCATGCCTGCCACTCTGCACAGACTTTACCTGTCTCCTCCTTTCTCAACATGCTCTGAGAGTACAGTTATGACATATTTACACAGCTGGTTCTCAAAACAGCGGAAGGTGACAGTGACTGCCTCTACCTCCATTCTTAAACTAAAGATTGTATCACATGCCAGGGCTTTGTTGCACCAAGCAACACACATTCCCATGCACTTCCTCTGTATAGGAAATCACATGGGGGGGGGGGGGGGGGGGGGGGGGGGGAGTCCATTAATGATGTGAAATTCTGATTCTGCATTGCCCCCTGGCCTGCCCCTGTACACTCAGCCCAATCTTAATGACTGACAATACATGAGACAGAAGGCTGTGGATAGAAATGACTACCAACAATACAAGACATATAATAACATCAAGAATCACAAGCCAATCTAGTTATAAATTACATGTAATAATTTTCAGAAATATATAATGCTCGTTATAAATTAATTGTGTGTAACAAAAATTACGTAAAATTATGGCACATATTTCTGTAAAATTTCAGCAACATTTTTACTGTAAATATTTTATATTTTGGAAATGAGGATCTCATATGGAAAAAATGTCAACGTCTTCTTATATGATCTGACTTTGAGAACAACAGCTGGGAATAAACACAGTCATATAAATGCCTGTTGAGTAAGGCTTTAGAGCAATGTTCCGATTTAGGGGGTCCACAGAACTTCACTGGCTCTAAACTCTGGCAGAAAGTTCTGGTTTTTTGTCGAATAGGTCCTGTCTTGTTCCAGAGCACAAATTTTGTGTGCACATCCATTTTACAGATCTGGCTTACTTGTATGCAGACTGTTCATTCCTTGTCTCGCAGGCAAGATGTCGAGGGAAAAACCTCTTATTAGTCGCCTTTTATGACATGCTTTTAGGGTGGGGGAGGGGGAGTGTCTATCCTTTAGTTAACCAAATATGTTTTTCAGCTACATTAACATCCAATTTTCCTGTAGCCTCTGTGATAGAGGTCACGGCATGAATGACCTGATACATTTTTTTAAGTACCTGGGGAGTGTATTCCTTTTAATTCTTCATGCTGTTCATTTTGATTGATTATTTCCTTAATTTTAAATCTTTTTAATTTACTTTGAGAAAATATTTTTTTTTAAATGTACATAATCAGATATTTAATTTATTACTGACCGGTATACAATGGTCGTTAAAAAATCTTTTTTTTTTAAAGGTTTTGAGGGGGTTTATGATCTATTTGCTTAAAAAAAAAATTATTTATTTTTTAGCATTATTGGGGTGATTTGAGTTAAATGATAGTGCCTTGAGCCTAAGCATAAATATTTCGTTTAGTCACATTACTGTGACCCTGAATAGTAAAAGCTAATTGGGGAATTATGAAAATCATCTCATAAAACTAAGAGAAATTATTTTTTTTTCATTATAAAATAATAAACGTAATTATACATTAGTGCTTATCACTGTGCAGATGCAAACAGAACCAATGCTATTAACTAGGCCGGATGAGGACTGGCCAGTGCTGCCATGCCAGTTTGGCTGTTTGGCAGAGATGAGTTGCAGACATTGATGCTGGATAACTGCTTCATGGTGCCAAACTGTTAAGGAGTCTGTGTAATACTTACAGAAAAAAACAACAACCTGTTTTAACATGGATTCTGTTTTGCGATTCTAATATTTATAAATTATAATACTGTTTTCATTATGAACATTAGCATGTAAGGGATCCGTGGTTGACCTTTACAGATAAGAGAGACTAGACGGTCTTGGCTGAGTGAACTAGATAGTAAAACAAGATACTGAATGTAGCATTACGTATGGCACTCACTGTCACTCGTCTTCCCTGTGATCGTATTTGTATCATGAAATAGCCTTACCAGCAATGACCAGTGAGGCTTCTGTTGTTGAGGTCTGTAACTGATTCTTAAAGTACTCCTTTATCTCCTATGTTCATCAATAAAGGCCAGTAGGCGCGGTGCAGTGTGGTTTACAGCTAGGCTGAGATTTGTGGGCCTTTTGGCCCAACACATCTGATTTCAGCAAACTGGTCCTATCCCCCCCCCCCCCCCCCCCCCCCCAAGCAATAAGGGTCCCGGAACCCATACAGGGATCTCAGAGTACTGAAGTGTTATGTGGAACTTGTCCTCAAGTAGTATAGAAGTCAATTTTGGAATGTGAATTAACAAATTAGGAGCAGCTTGGGGGTGGCCTGGTTTTTACAAATTGACTTGGTTTTCCAGGCCAGCCAAGTGGTACTAGGAAATTATATAGAAAGTAAAGCTGGTCAATGTGATACTGACCATATGAGCTATCGAGTGTTCACTGCTCTGTTTTAAACAAGACCAAAGTCCAGAAGTGGACAACCAGAACTTTCCATCAGAGTTTACAGCCGGTGAATGGTTGAGACAAAGAAGACAACTGTAATTTTTTCCTCTTGCTCAAGACCTTCTTGATTCTGGGGTTGAGAAGATTCGGGTCAGCAAAATCAGGTCAAATTACCCTGAAGTAAAAAGTACAGTAAAGGAAACTGTTCCACGCCTTTAGGCGTATAGGGCATATAGGGCTAGACCTATATTTTATAGACCAACGGCACAAGATGGGTGATGTGGTCAGCATCACGCTGGCCGCCTCTACTTCCCAGGACTGCACCCGGTACCCACTCAAGGCTGGGTCGACCTGGGAGCCAAGGTCATTTTTGAAGAAAAGTGGCTTCGCCAGGGAGCGAACCCACGAACTTCCGATCCGCGGCACGCGCCTAGCCGCTCTGCCGCGGTGACTCCCAATTACCCCGAAGACTTGACGTTTATCATCATGTCACTCTTCTGTTCTTGATGTATAACATCTTCATGAATGAATACTTGGAAAACAAATGTGGTTGTTTTCCTCTTTCCTTCCGAATTCAGTTACACAGCTGTGTAATGTTCTTTTGTTGCACTGTATCCCCGAGTGGAATTGTTACCATCCAGCAACTTGAGTCAAGTAGCCACATCCCTTTGTCACTGCATTCAACTCACTCAGTGCTACCTTCCCCATCCCCAAATTATCTTTTGCATGTGTGTTTTTGTATGTCTTTCTTTTTTTTTCTTGAGTCCTGTGTTTAATCTTGCACTAGGCCATATCCTTGGTACTATGCTAGCTGTCAGGGTTCACCCTGTTATGGGACAGTTCAGGACAAACGGGCTTCACGAAGGTTGACCAACCACGGCGTGTCCTGTGCTACCGAGTTCACGCCGTGGTTGGTCAACCTTCATGAAGTCCGTTTGTCCTGGACCCAGCTACGCTTCGCTCATACGTTCATGCTCGTTTATACGTGTGTATACACGTACTGAGTTGCACTAAGGGTCGCAAAGGGTACGATGACGAGATTAATCATCATCATACTGAACTGTCCCATAACAGGGCGAACCCTGACACTAGCCATCTGAGTGCTAAATCCTTGAATTCATCAAACTGCACTTAAATAACATAAAAATTTCGCCCTGAGAATGCATTAAGATGAAAAATATCAAAATTACACTTGGGTGACTGTGGCTGGGTGCCGACAAACATGTATTTTCTTACTTTCGGATCCCAGTAATTCAAGATGTCCATTGTGTCCCCCCCCCCCCACTCCGCCAAACCCCGTCTCTGCATGCTTTCAATCCCAATAGGTAAGAGTCTACTTAAGATGCTTGCCACCTGAAATCTGTTCCCAAGCAGACAACAGCTTATCAGCTAGGGAGTTCTGGTTCAGATCCCTTAATGATAGCCTTCATTGTTTCCTGCCATTTCTTTTGCATCCACACGCAAAGGGGCAGTTAGCATTAGTGCTGTGGTTTACAGCTTGGCTGTGATTTCTGCGTCTTTCAGTTAACATATCCAATTTTAACAAACCCTTAACGAGTCTTCTTTTATGATCTGCTTGTTAAGGAGCAGTTGATGTTTTATTCCCCCATTCCCTAAACGGGGTCTGAGAACCCGCTTGGAGATATTGCTTGATTTTCCTCCATATCACATTGTGTAGAGTCATAATCACACTGAGCCAGTGATGCAGAGACTGGCCAGCAGGTGCAACGAAAATTCAGCAATTAATTCAAGATAATGATCGCTAAGAGGATTTGATCATTTACACCGACGGTTCAGTGTCAACAGGTAAAAGAAATGCTTAGGGCTTCTTAGCAAAAGTTAATAGTTGACGTTTGGTGCAGGAGAGCCTAGTATATGATACCACAACATCCAGCTTAAGAATGGAGGTTGAAGCGGTCACTGCCGCTTTCCGCTGGCTAGAGAACACGACACACACACACACATCGTGATTGTAACTGAGTCAGAAAGCATGCTGAGGAAGATCAGAACAGGTATCTGGTAATCCTAGTTTCAGCTTCATAGCAAACGGGTCACCCCACACATGCTCCGCTCCTGTGCCAACGAAAAACAAACGCAGGTATGCTTTGTGCAGAGTGGCATGCTTCACTGCGGAGGACACAGGTGAGGAGTATTGTCTGGATTTTTTCACCGGGGCATGCCGGTGTGTTGGGAAATGAACAGGCGGACAGACTGGCTAGCTCTGCACAACTTGGTGGAATACTGATACATGATAAGGCAGACCTGGTTAGTGCCTTGTGGGAGAGCGTGTACAATTGGGAGGAGCAGATGGATCACCAGTCTGGTGAGATTGATGCAGCAGGGAGTGACGAGAGGTTCTGGCAGATGCTCGAGGCTCAGAGGAAAAGCAAGACGGACGTTTAATCAGAATGCTACTGGCACCATTAGTATCGGAACTCTTCGCTGGCAGTTAAGATGGGGACGGAGCGCTTATGGGAATGCCCCGAGTTCTGTGATGTCGGTTCTTGAATCAAATCAAATCAACCTCCATATCACAGAAACAGCAGTGAGAAATAAACTAATCACATCACCTCAAAATAACAAACTGTCATACATAAAACTTAAATATAGTTCTCTAATTCACACACACAACAGCAAAATATAACCCTAACCTGGACAGAGCCTCAAACACCCTCTTGCCGACAACACAAAAATGATAAATACAGGCAGTAATGACAGATTTTGTTTAAGGCTGGAGGTCGTAGGTTTGTTTCATGGACTGTGTCGTTCAGTTTATGAGTGCCATTTTTATGGAGGTTCATGGGAATCATCACTGGAGCTAGGCAGTTCATCATACCTTACGCGACCCTGATGACAGGCAGCAGCTAGCCACATGTGACAAAACCTGGCACCATGAAAGTGATCCCCTTGATTGACGTTACCCCTCTCTTGCCTTGTATTTTCCCTTCTTAAGGCTGATTAGGTGATGGATAAACGTGGTGAGCAGTTGAGAAGTTTTTGGTACTGGTCTCTGTGTTAACTGTGCTAGGCAGATGATGTCTCTATTATGGGCACAGTGGTTGGGACAACCTGCCCAGTTCTTTCACAGAAAAGAATTGCAACTTACTGCGAGTATTTGCAAAGAAATGTCATGTCTGTACACCAATCGTTCAAAGGCTGGGATCAGACATGACAACCATTGCCACATGGCACAGGCTTGAAGAAGGCTAATTAATTTCTTAATTCCACCTCTTTTGATTTACCCTGTTCATTATTAAATAAGAATTTTTTTTTTAAATAGTTCGGATGCGAGCCACGGTGGTGCAATGGCCAAATGCTTGCCTGCTGTCCCCAAAGTCTCAGTTTCAAATCTGCAGCCAGATTTGTCTCCAAAAATGGCTTCGGCTCTCAGGTCGACCCAGTCTAAACTGCGCACCAGGCACAGTTCTAGGAAGTAAGGGCAAGCAAAAGGCAGGCAAAGTCCTAGGAAGTAAAGGCAGTCAGTATTATTCTGACCACATCACCCATCGAGTGCTGATTAGTCTACAGACATCAGGGTCTAGCATCATATGCCCAGTACGACAGTGGCAGGTAAAGGCTCTATGGTTGTGATGAGTCATCTCTTGTATTCCACTGATGTATTCAGAACCATGGTTTTTAAAAATGATATCACTGTTGGCAACACTACCTCGATACTTCAAGGCCTAACAGTTACTGGCCAACAGCAGAATCTGCCATGGGACCACTATCTTTTACCATGCCTGTTGCATTTAATTTAGATGGCCACTGTCTCACTAATTTCATCACCACCATTCTTTTTATCTGGTCGCACTTTCATTCATAACATCCATAACAATCAGGAATTCTGCTATGCAAAGAAAGCATACAGGAAAACTGCCGACAAAGCTAACAAAACTGCCATGGCGGCTGTCAATCTCTTCAATGTTGGCGGCTCTACGATGGATATCATATCATCCTGGTCAACGTGCTTCATGGACAACTGGACCTTACTTTCAGAGTCCATTCCACAGATCCAGTTGAAACACACAACATGGAATAGTACTGGGGGCTGGCAAGGAAAGACAACAAATTGGTTAATTACATTAAATTAAAATAATGTGGACACAAACAATGTAGTGCATTATATTGTGTGCGTTTAGATTATTTTCATTTACAATGGAATATATAGTTATGAATTACATTACAGTTTGTTTAGATCCCGGACAGTATTATTTGTAAGATTATATACATGATATTTTTAGAGGTACACAAGCAACTAACTGGACTTGAGTCAAATGTGTTCCTTGTAAAGTGGCATGTGTGGTCTCGGGAAGGAGGAGGACACATCCACTGTGCCCTAAGAAGCATGTTGTAAAAGGCCATGAATGTAAGGTATTTTCTACCAAGTATAGGTGTGGAGAAACAACCAGGACTTTCTGCCAGAGTTTACAGCCGGTGAGCATGAAGACGAACTTCTCTTTTTAAAGCTGTACATCTGTCATTACATCATATTATTTAATTCTCTCTATTCTGACACCAGCAAATGAATGTTTACAGCTTATTAGTAACTGTTTTAGTTGTTCGCCATGTTCCCACTCCAGACAAAATTACATTTAGTGGATACTGGCATTGTTTCATTGTATTTTTTCTGTCCTTCCATATCTCAATGAAACATCTCCCTCAAACAACTCCTGCCAAACTCTGCAGTAGTTTGCCCTTGTGTGGCTTCCCGAGCCACTGGGAGGATGGGGGAGAAACAGACCCACTCCTCCTCCTCCTCCTAAACATGTTACAAAATTTGACTAGAGGTGGGTTTTTTTTTTTTCAAGTCGGAGTGCACCTCCCTTAGGGGCAAAGAACCAACACTCTGCATGCAAATAAGCCAGATATGTAAATGGATGTGCATGTACTACTCAAGTTCTGGAACAAGATCAAAGTTCAAAAGTGGACAAACAACCAGAACTTTCCATCAGAGTTTACAGCTGGTGAACACAAAGAAGAAGAAAATCAATAGAGATGACACACATCCAACACTTACTGATTACAAATGTTTTCTTCTTTGTAGTAGCAATGACTTCCTCTGTACAAGCTACATCACCATTCTCAAAGTTTAATTTATCAGTGGCAAGTTCTTCACGCTGGCTGTTTAGCTGCATATCCCCAACTTTGTCTATATAGTTGAATTCAGTTTCAAATGTTTTATTAGTTTCAGTCTCTTCAGTGCGTCCTTCAGCATCTGAAACAGAATGGGAAAAAATACAATCTAATGATAAATTATTATGAAAACATCAGGCATAAACATAACATTTGTTTCACACGACTGTCAGTCTGTCACACGGATCAAAGCCTAGTCTAGTGTGTCAGATAGATTTCTTTAAAAATAAAAAGCTAAAAAAATATAATATCTGCTTAGACATAATCTTTACTTACTTCTTAAAATATCCCATGTGGATTCTGGAGCCCCATTGTGGGAAATGTACTTGGTGTACCACAGATGTACTTGGTGTACCACAGATGTACTTGGTGTACCACAGATGTACTTGGTGTACCACAGATGTACTTGGTGTACCACAGATGTACTTGGTGTACCACAGATGTACTGGTGTACCACAGATGTACATGGTGTACCACAGATGTACTGGTGGTACCACAGATGTACTTGGTGTACCACAGATGTACATGGTGTACCACAGATGTACTTGTGTACCACAGATGTACTTGGTGTACCACAGATGTACTTGGTGTACCACAGATGTACTTGGTGTACCACAGATGTACACAGATGTGGTGTACCACAGATGTACTTGGTGTACCACAGATGTACTTGGTGTACCACAGATGTACTTGGTGTACACAGATGTACTTGGTGTACCACAGATGTACTTGGTGTACCACAGATGTACTTGGTGTACCACAGATTACTTGTGTACCACAGATGATGTACTTGTACTTGGTGTACCACCACAACGATGTATTGGTGTACCACAGATGTACATGGTGTACCACAGATGTACTTGGTGTACCACAGATGTACTTGGTGTACCACAGATGTACTTGGTGTACCACAGATGTACATGGTGTACCACAGATGTACTTGGTGTACCACAGATGTACTTGGTGTACCACAGATGTACATGGTGTACCACAGATGTACATGGTGTACCACAGATGTACTTGGTGTACCACAGATGTACTTGGTGTACCACAGATGTACTTGGTGTACCACAGATGTACAAAGGTGTACCACAGATGTACTTGGTGTACCACAGATGTGGTGTACCACATATGTACATGTACCACAGATGTACATGGTGTACCACAGATGTACTTGGTGTACCACAGATGTACTTGGTGTACACAGATGTACTGGTGTACCACAGATGTACTTGGTGTACCACAGATGTACTTGGTGTACCACAGATGTACTGGTGTACCACAGATGTACTTGGTGTACCACAGATGTACATTGGTGTACCACAGATGTACTTGGTGTACCACAGATGTACTTGGTGTACCACAGATGTACTTGGTGTACCACAGATGTACTTGGTGTACCACAGATGTACAGATGTACATGGTGATGTACATGTGATGTACTTGGTGTACCACAGATGTACTTGGTGTACCACAGATGTACTTGGTGTACCACAGATGTACTTGGTGTACCACAGATGTACTTGGTGTACCACAGATGTACTTGGTGTACCACAGATGTACTTGGTGTACCACAGATGTACTTGGTGTACCACAGATGTACTTGGTGTACCACAGATGTACTTGGTGTACCACAGATGTACTTGGTGTACCACAGATGTACTTGGTGTACCACAGATGTACTTGGTGTACCACAGATGTACTTGGTGTACCACAGATGTACTTGGTGTACCACAGATGGTGTACCACAGATGTACTTGGTGTACCACAGATGTACTTGGTGTACCACAGATGTACTTGGTGTACCACAGATGTACTTGGTGTACCACAGATGTACATGGTGTACCACAGATGTACTTGGTGTACCACAGATGTACTTGGTGTAGCTGTTACTGATGCTCCAATTAGAGATTTCTAGGAGGTTGAATAGGCTTATGGGATTTGCCTGTTGGTTTCACATCCAGGACACAACCTTTACAAGTGGTCAGACCTTCACACAGACGCCCAGAGAAGCAGCCCAGAGAAGCAGCTCAGAGAAGCAGCCCAGAGAAGCAGCCCAGAGAAGCAGCCCAGAGAAGCAGCTCAGAGAAGCAGCCCAGAGAAGCAGCTCAGAGAAGCAGCCCAGAGAAGCAGCTCAGAGAAGCAGCCCAGAGAAGCAGCTCAGAGAAGCAGCTCAGAGAAGCAGCCCAGAGAAGCAGCTCAGAGAAGCAGCCCAGAGAAGCAGCTCAGAGAAGCAGCCCAGAGAAGCAGCTCAGAGAAGCAGCCCAGAGAAGCAGCCCAGAGAAGCAGCCCAGAGAAGCAGCTCAGAGAAGCAGCCCAGAGAAGCAGCTCAGAGAAGCAGCTCAGAGAAGGAAAACAGACAGACATTTATAGAGCATTTCAACAGAAGAGTTGAAACAGAGAAGTTAACCTCACATAGGAAAATATAAGGCTAGAGAAGCAGTGGAAGACAGCAACAGATATATATATATATATATATGAAAAGCTGAAGCAGCTGGACAATAACTAAAATCAGCTGATTTACTGACTTGAAAATCAACATCATAGTACACTGCTGGGCATTTCCATAGATGCTCTGTGTCCCACGGCAAATGTCTCAAAGTGTATATGCTAACTGTTCTTATATCACACTGATACACAGGTCATTCTCTTCCTCTCATACATACATCCATCACTGCCAGATCCTCATCTAATTTCTCATTCACACATTCCTACACATGCTGTTTCATCTAACCTCATGTCTTCTATCGACATTCATTCACATATCGTCTTCACAATGTCCCCCTTGTAAAGCATGAGTGTTCTTGAAGCTATCACTATCACTTTTGTAGCCAGAAAATCATCTCTTTCATTCCCTCGCACTCCTGCATATCCCGGACAGTATATCCACGTGATTCCCTGCAATGTTGGCGTACTGATGCTTGGTATTCACTCATGCCACATTTTTCCATTTTGAACCTTCCTCAGTACTGACTGAGAATCAGACATTATACATTATAATTCCTCCAGTAACTTTTTTTTCTACTATCCACCCCAAAACTGAAGCACAACAACATAAAAGTATCAAAAGACAACAGAAGGTTACAGAGCCATGCTGCTGGTCCCTGTACCCCTCCAGGACTTCGGTTTATAGAATTAACACTTCAAATCCGCCTGTGGGTTCCACAGCCCCACTGTGGGTTCCAGAGCCCCACTGTGGGTTCCACAGCCCCACTGTGGGTTCCGCAGCCCCACTGGGTTCCGCAGCCCCACTGTGGGTTCTGCATCCCTCCTGTGGGTTCCGCAGCCCCACTGTGGGTAAAACAAGAATAGCCCCACTGCCTACCCAAGAGCATTTCGTTAAGAGTCGACTGATTGGGAGCTTCCTTTGAAGTCAGAATGCATCTGTGTGACAGGTGAGGAACCAACAGTATGCAAACACAGGACTCAGATCTGTAAAACAGATGTGCACACAACACTCAGGTTCTGGAACAGGACTAAAGTCTAGAAGTGGATAAACACTTTAAACTTTCTGTGGGAGTTTACAGCAGGTGAACAAGAAGAAGAAGAACAACTCAAGGATAAGAATCAAACATGAGAAAATCCCAGAAGTCACGTTCAGCTGTACAGCACAATTACATTAGTGCACCTTTATGGTTACAAAGTAGCCAGCAGTGCAGGATGGGACGAGGTCATATTTAAGCAAGCACTGGAGAGTTGTGATCACATAATGTCAGCTCTATACATCCCCAATAGAAGATCTGCTCAAGCACCTTGAAAATCCTAACCAATGTTAAAATAGTTCAAATATACAGAAGAAGAAAAGTTACTGACAACAAATAAAGGAAGTCATGAATGCAAAAATATCTACTGCCTTCCTTTATATAAATATCTAACTGTCTAAAAAACTGATTTTTTGAGTGCAGTAAGGTAACAGGTTTACCTGAGTGGATCAACAAATAAAAAGGACTGCCGGAGAAATGCAGACTACGCTTCATATCATCTTTGGCTGGCAACGTAAAGAAGGTCACACACACACAGAATAAGGAAATGTGGACACAAGAAAGTATATGTGGCCAACACTAAACACTCAGGGAAAAGGCAACAGAGACATAACAGTTAGACTGATACTGGTACCATTGAAATTATAACTACACTGGCTGCTCAAAGTAAAGATGGAGCACTTACACGAATGTCCTGAGTGTTAAGATATCGGTACTTAACTCAGTTACCTGGGTGGTTGACCATCGTAGTTAGCTCCCTGTCCATGGCAGGGCTTATACTGGCCGTCTGTACTGTCTGTGTGTAGCCACCAATAGTTTTGCGTTGCTCCTGGCTGTGTCTTGTGTTCCAAGTCAGTCGTAGCAGCTGAGCAGAAGAAAAGATTATGATTATGCCATTTGCATTTGCACGGGTCCTTATAGCGTAGAATTGGCCTTCCTGCAGATCTTATCCCTGTTATCAGTTCACCATACAGGAGATTCTTTATAATGCGACCATTCCTTATGTGAGAGGTATGTCCCAACCAATGCGGGCATCTTTGCTTCGTTAGAAAGTACACTGTTGGCATTCCTGCTTTTCTGATCCTAATTTGTGACCCTTTGAAAATAAAGTGTGTTGATTCAAGGCCTGGCAATGGAACCTTTACTTTTTACTTAACTTAAAGATACTCACAATTGTGTCTACACATATAAGTACTCTGTCTACACATTTAAGAACTCTGTCTACACATATAAGTACTCTGTCTACACATTTAAGTACTCTGTCTACACATATACATACTCTGTCTACACATTTAAGTACTCTGTCTACACATATACATACTCTGTCTACACATATAAGTACTCTGTCTATACATATAAGTACTCTGTCTACACACATACATACTCTGTCTACACATATAAGTACAAGTACTCTGTCTACACATATAAGTACTCTTTCTACACATATAAGTACTCTGTCTACACATATAAGTACTCTGCCTACACATATAAGTACTCTGTCTACACATATAAGTACTCTGTCTACACATATAAGTACTCACAGATTGTCGATCTATGGGCTGGGACAGCAGGCTGATGACGACAGCCGACAGTACTGTCAGGAAAAACAGGAACACTGAGAAGTAGAGGTAGTGGAAGTTCTTCACCAAGTCTGGGGTGGGATCTGGTTCAAGGCTGCCACATGGTGGCGATGTGTAAGAGTACTGGATTGCAAACCTCACAATGCCTGCCAGGAAGCCAATCACAAGTCCAAAGAATGCACCCTGAATTGACAGAATACTTGTTAGTTAGTTAGTCAACAGATTATCATCATGGCACATCAAACCATTCAGTCCATAAGTACTCAGATCCCCCCTTCAGTATCTCCCTCAGTGGGTAGTGGCTTATGACACCAGTTCTGTGTTGGTTTACTATTCTTTTTTTAGGCCCCTGTGTAGCGCTCTTGTCTGGTTTCACCCCTTTTGATATTATGTTCATGTAGTCTCGTCAGTGTTGCAGATTCATAATAATTACCTGATTTGTTTAATCGAGCCGCCTCTCTGAGGACATTCAGTATATCAGCCCTGTCCATTGCTCGTCCATTTCCCATGTGAGCATCACTAGCAAGTCTGTCAGCTCGCTTATTGCCCTTTACACCAGGATGCCCCGGAACAAATATGAAGCTGATTTTTGTCAGCCTAGATCTATTCATGGACTCCACCCATTGTCTTCGTATGCAACCATTCTCGATCTTCTTAAGCACATTCACTGATTGGCTGAGAAAGCATGCCTGGTTGACAGACTATGTTTCTAGCCAGGCTATTGCTTTAGCTGCTGACCATGATCTCCACAGTCAAACTGCTTGTCATCAAGGCACTGCAGTCTTGTTTGACAGTTCTTCCTCCGACTGAGCCGTAAATGCCAACAAGCTCATGACATTTCGAATGACAGACCCGTCTGTGCAGATAATCAAATCACCCTCAGAAGAATTCTCACAAATCAAGGCCTACACTTCTGCTGCCACAACTACTAGATTTCCTTGTCTGCATTCTCTGTATAAAATACTTGTATAAATTTACAGTTAAATACCTGGTTTAACCTTACAAATCTGACAATAAATAAAGCCAGATTGACAAGCAGTTTTCATCACTTTTACTATGCCCCCCTGCAAGCAGTAGAGAGATCCAATGGAAACCAGATTGTGTGGAAGACATTTATTGTACCAAACTTCATAGATGCCTCTGGTCTTCTCATCTGAAAATCACTGGCATGGAGAATGAACAGAAGAAGAAGATACTATACCATTTTAGTTCCTACAACACCGTCCCGGTGTATGCTGGAGTAAAGAATGTCTGTGGCAGCATTTCTGGCACTGGGGTTAAAATCATAGTTTTATCATTTTGACATACTGGGTTTGATTCACTTGTAATTTGATTTGGCAGTGCACCAGTTTATATTAGTACAACAGTATGAGTGTCAAACCGATCAGAAAGTAATGGCAAAGTAGTGAGTGTAAAACTGCCTTGTGACAACCTGTAAAAGATATGCAGCTAACTTTATAGAGAATGACACAATACATCTTGATCAAATGAGCTGAGAAAGATAGTTATCAAGAACTACTTGTGCTACTTCTAAAGTATGGAAATGAATCAAGAACAGCTCTATACAACAGTCCCCACAGAGTTGGTGCTTCACTACCTGCTTTGGAGCAAGGTCTCTAACTTTGCAGTGATTGATGAGAGTACTTTGCAAGATTCAAATGACTGAATCTCAAAGCATCCTTCATAACAAACAGTCTTCTAGAAAATCCACAATCATCAATAACTAGCCAAGCAACAAAGCAAACTAACCAATCGACCAGTTTCTTTCAACAGAAATCATCAACAAATGCATTTGCCAGTAAACACGGTGCTAAACACTGTGCTTACAGTTGGGCTGTAAGGCACCTTTTTGGCCCAACACATCTTCTTCTACTTTTTTCTACTCCTGGAATACTTTGCAATGTCAGGACAGAGAAAGATCTCTGGAACAAGCCCGTCTGTTCACTTCACATATAGTACTTTTTAGTGTCTCTAATATTTTTGTTGTCAATATTCTGCAAGGTCTACCTCTGGTTCTGTATCTGTACAACAGTGCTCTCTGTGGTGCCTTTTTTTTTTTTTTTGCAGTCTTGTTACTTGTCAAGACCTTTGATCTTTTGTCTGTCTACTCAACAGTAAACCCTTAAAAGTTGAGGTTTACAACATGCTTATTGATAGGGCAGTGTATCTATTCTTTTTTCTAACCAGACAGGGGCCCAAGAACCCACACAGGAGAAAAATACATAAACCCTCAATTTAAAACATGAAAGCATAAAAGGAAACATTTTCAGCACTGGCCTTTTCATTAAGTCGCTCCCAAAAGATACCCAGCACAAATATAGCACAAATTGGAGGCTGGAGAAAGCTGGCCACTTCCTGTACATAGACATACAGTTGTGTCCCCTGGCTGGCTTTGATGACTGGGATCCAGATGATGCTGATGGCCACAAGGACCACCACAAATGACCTGGACACAAAGAAGTACACAAAACATCAGGATATGATTCACAAGTTGGCTTATTGTCTAATCAATCCTGAGAGGTTTATGGGCTGACAAATGGTGTGTCAGCATCAACATAGGCAAATGTAGCACCACACTCTTCACCCTATCTACAAAACAAAAATCAAGCATTTCCGTATAAATGGAGTACCATTAAGAGAGGATAAAGAGCCCTTATACCTCAAAGTCACAATTGACGATAGGTTAACATGCAGAAAACACATCAACAAGGCAGCAACAAAAGCCAGAAGGAGGGTAGACATCCTGAAAAAACAAAGGGGAACCATGTGGTGTGCTAGTGGGAAAATACTTAGGAAATTTTACCAACAAAGTATTCAACCACACCCTGAATACAGCGTGGAGTTCGGCATCAAAAACCTCACTTTAAAATTAGACAAAGTGCAAAATCAAGCACCCAAAGTTACCACAGGCAGTATGAAATCATCACCTATAGCTGAGATGGAGAAAATGGGGATGACCCAGGCACTGAGACACCAAGATGCTAATACAAGCAGAAAAGTTTCTTAGCATACCTAGTCACCCTATGAATGAAAGATTAAAAAATCTAGCTATGGGGCGACTAAAGAGAAGCAGTTTATCCACCAGGCCAAACGGCTCTGCAGACAAACCACTGATCTGCCCGCAACTGATAAGCCCTTAAAAGCTGTTCCAGAACGGACCCCCTGGAGAGAAGAGCATAAGTTTTCAATCCACATCAAGACAGCAGATAAAGCAGTATTTGACAATAAAGAACAAAAAAGTGTGCAGCGTAAAACAGCCACCCTCAGTCTACTTGATGATGAATACCCACAGAATCTTTGGGTTCGTGTTTACACAGATGGGTCAGCACAAAAATGCAATCAGAAACGGAGTAGCAGAAGTGTACATTCAGCATTCTTATAATACCAGGAATACAGCCAAAATACCAACAGGAAAGCACCGTCACAACTATGATGCAGAAGTTTAAGCCCTGGAGATAGCAGCAGAGAAACTACTAAACACCGGGTATATGTCACAACCAGTGGTATTCCTGACAGATGCAAAAGCGGTACTTCAGGCACTCCAGTGTGGACAATTACCAGGTATACGGACACTGCTATCTGAACTAGGCAACCGGGGTAAGGTAGTTAAGCCGTGGATACCATCCCACTGTGGAGTTCCCAGAAATGAAAGAGCTGATAAACTAGCTAAGGAAGGTGCAACTGAAGAACAACCTGGCGTACCAGTCTCTTATCAACAGAAGAAAAGAAAAAACAAATCAATCAGAAAGGCACTAAATTTGGCAGAAGACGATTGCCGTATTATCGACAGATCAGAACAAGTCATTATCCTACGATTAGAAAAGGACACAATTGACTTTGCAGCCACATGTAAACAAAATGTAAGATTGGTGAATCAGCCATGTGTACCTGTGGACTAGCACATGAAACAACAGATCACATCCTCCAAGACTGTCTCAGATACAATGTTTGCAGAAAAAAACTTCTGGCCAAGAGAAACTTTGGTGGAAGCCACATTTTACAGGCTGCTGAGTGAATTACAAAAGCCGGTGAAGTTCATACTAGAGACAACATTGCAGATATAGATAATTTATTTTTTTAAAAAATGAAAGAAGAAAAAGAAGCATGTTGCTTGTGTAATATTTGGTCTGCATATTTTGATGCCCAACTACCCAAGACATGTTAGCACATAAAAGGTTGTCCAAATTGTTTGTCTTTGTCCAGGAATGCTTGATATCACATCTATTGCTCTAAGATAAGGAGGTGAAAAGGTAGAGGTGAAATGTCTTCTTTTTCGAATTCTTTAAAAATTCAGCCAAAATCACATGATGGGTCATGTCTGCTTAAGCAAAAGCCATGCACTGTAACCTCTGATCTCTGACCTCTAGAAGAAGCTGATCAGAACTGGGACAATGAACAAAAATATAAAAAGAAAAAGAGGGATCAGAAAAGATGATGGTAAAAATTTTCCAGACTGACCTGCCAACGATCATGACCTCCATCTCGGAGGCAGATTTCCTGATGTGGGTCCACACATCCATGGCAAAGATAGTGCTGCTGCTGTTGAAGATGGAAGTCAGTGAGGACATCAAGGCAGCCAACATGACTGCCAGCATCATCCCTCGAGCTCCGGCTGGCAACAGTTCAATCACCAGGGTTGGGTAGGCAATGTTGGAGCAACCACTGGCACTGCCACACACAAAGGAGCAGATGTCTGGGTCAGAGCATCCCACAGTTTCTGTAACCATACAACATTTTCAGCATCTATAACACAACTTTCTTAGCATACACAACACAATACAACAGTCTTAGCATCTATAACACAATTTTCTTAGCATATACAACACAATACAACAGTCTTAGCATCTATAACACAACTTTCTTAGCATATACAACACAATACAACAGTCTTAGCATCTATAACACAACTTTCTTAGCATATACAACACAATACAGTAGTCTTAGGATCTATAACACAATACAACAGTCTTAGCATCTATAACACAACTGTCTTAGTATTTACAACATCATATACAACATAACAGCATTCTTTGGTGTATAGCAAGATTTCTGGTTTTGTAGGACAAAAGAACAGCACCTGCAAGCAAGTTGAAATAAAGATGTTTTAAAATCATGCATCTTTCCCATGACAACTTATGGATGTGAGGTATGGACTGTCATTCAGTCAATCAGAACATTTGAACTGAAATGCCACAGAGAAATTCTTAGAATAGCGTAAAGCAAGAAGAAGAAAAACGCCAACATCCTGCAGCACCTGGACATCACGGAAAACTGGCTCATAAACAGCATCCTGACCCGAGAGCTGAGATATTCAGGACATGTCAAGTGCCGTGCTGGTCTGGAAAGAAAGGTGACGGAGAGAGCAGTTTCTGGAGAACAAGGCAGAGACAACCTCTGTGAAGGTGATCACTGAAGATGCACTGGCTATGAAAGCACACAGGGCTGGAGAACAAGGCAGAGACAACCTCTGTGGTGATCACTGAAGATGCACTGGCTATGAAAGCACACAGGGCTGGAGAACAAGGCAGAGACAACCTCTGTGAAGGTGATCACTGAAGATGCACTGGCTATGAAAGCACACAGGGCTGGAGAACAAGGCAGAGACAACCTCTGTGAAGGTGATCACTGAAGATGCACTGACTATGAAAGCACACGGGGCTGGAGAACAGGGCAGAGACAACCTCTGTGGTGATCACTGAAGATGCACTGGCTATGAAAGCACACAGGGCTGGAGAACAAGGCAGAGACAACCTCGGTGAAGGTGATCACTGAAGATGCACTGACTATGAAAGCACACTGGGCTGGAGAACAAGGCAGAGACAACCTCTGTGAAGGTGATCACTGAGGATGCACTGACTATGAAAGCACACGGGGCTGGAGAACTGGATAGAGAAAGAGAGACACTATAAATAAAGCAATGTTCTGTAAAAGACACGCTGATTGATTGACTGATGATACAAGATTCTTGGTTCTATAGTATAGTATAAGATTCAGTTTCTATGACCATACACTTTCTCTGTTTCTGTAGACATACAACATTCTCAGTTTGTTTGTAAATTGTAGTAAGTGTACAACATTCTAGGTCAAGCGTAATGATGGGGATGATTGTGGTGGTGACGAGTGTGATGACTGTAAAGATGGTGCAAATAATTATATGTTTAGGACAATTATGATAATGGTGGCGAGATTGACACACACACCAAAAAAAATAACAACTTAATAATGACATAATGATAATGTCCTTATGACTGGAGCCACAGAAGAAAATGACAGAGAGAGAGAGAGAGAGAGAGAGAGAGAGAGAGAGAGAGAGAGAGAGAGAGAGAGAGAGAGAGAGACCTAAACACACAAGGGGAAAAGAATTACATACAGAGATGATTAATATGAACAAAGCCAGAAAGAAAACTGCTGACAGAGACGTCTGGCGATCTCTCTGGCAAACCTCTACACCCCAAGGTAGAAGAGGAGCGACTAAGTAAGTAAGATGATTAATATGGAGATGAACCAACAAGCAAGGACACCCAATGAACAAATGCCTGACAAAGTCGGATGAGTCGGCAAGCGCAGCAGCTATGCTGCAAACAGGCACAACACAATTACATCACTAGGACGAATGATGATAAAAAAGATATGGACAGGGAAGACAATGAATGAGTTGAAAAGAGAATGAAAACAGACTGGATGATGTTAGGTGTCGGTTGGAACTTGTTGAAACAGGAGGAGAAGGAAAAGAAGAACAAGAAGAAAAACAACAGCACAGAGACATACGACGGGACACGCAGAGCTGGATTTAGGTTCAACATACGGCGGGGCGTTTTAAAAAAAATGCATATTAAATTTTCTTGTCTTATATTTTAAATGCAATTTTCTTTTAATATATTTCAATTTTCCCAAAGAAACTTTTTATACAAAATTATCCAATTATTTTAGGTATATTATCTCACGCTTGTATCTATTTTAACTTGTAACCTGTTTTAAATAGAATAAAAGAATCAGCGTATATTAACTTCAACCTTTTGATTACTATAACATAATGTCTGTGATTTTGCAAACACATTCTTGATTATTTCTTGTAATAAAAATTAAACAGTAATAATGAATATATTTATATTTTGCAAATATTTAAAAGGCGTATATATCTGAAAGTACCAGGAAGGCTGACCTGGTCAACAAATGCCTGCAGAAGTCGGATGTGTTGGCTAAAAGGTGCATTTATCATTGACAGGCTGTAAACTAACACAACACATTTACATCTTCGGATGAACGCAGATGAGGATATCTGAAATGTTTCCGAGACTGGCTGGCGTAATTTAAAATAAGACAGGCCTCATGGCTTTATACAGCTCAGGGCCTCATCAACTCTAAATCTGGCCTTGAAGACATGACTCACAAGATCATTGGTACGAGACTGTTACAGATTCTAAGAGCCTTGAAGACATGTCTCACAAGATCATTGGTACGAGACTGTTATAGATTCTAAGAGTCATTGGTACGAGACTGTTACAGATTCTAAGAGCCTTGAAGACATGTCTCACAAGATCATTGGTACGAGACTGTTACAGATTCTAAGAGCCTTGAAGACATGTCTCACAAGATCATTGGTACGAGACTGTTACAGATTCTATGAGCCTTGAAGACATGACTCACAAGTTCATTGGTACGAGACTGTTACAGATTCTAAGAGTCATTGGTACGAGACTGTTACAGATTCTAAGAGTCATTGGTACGAGACTGTTACAGATTCTAAGAGCCTTGAAGACATGTCTCACAAGATTAATGGTATGAGACTGTTACAGATTCTAAGAGCCTTGAAGACATGTCTCACAAGATCATTGGTATGAGACTGTTACAGATTCTAAGAGTCATTGGTACGAGACTGTTACAGATTCTAAGAGTCATTGGTACGAGACTGTTACAGATTCTAAGAGCCTTGAAGACATGTCTCACAAGATCATTGGTACGAGACTGTTACAGATTCTAAGAGTCATTGGTACGAGACTGTTACAGATTCTAAGAGCCTTGAAGACATGTCTCACAAGATCATTGGTACGAGACTGTTACAGATTCTAAGAGCCTTGAAGACATGACTCACAAGTTCATTGGTACGAGACTGTTACAGATTCTAAGAGTCATTGGTACGAGACTGTTATAGATTCTAAAAGCCTTGAAGACATGTCTCACAAGATCATTGGTACGAGACTATTACAGATTCTAAGAGTCATTGGTACGAGACTGTTACAGATTCTAAGAGCCTTGAAGACATGTCTCACAAGATCATTGGTACGAGACTGTTACAGATTCTAAGAGCCTAGAAGACATGTCTCACAAGATCATTGGTACGAGACTGTTACAGATTCTAAGAGCCTTGAAGACATGACTCACAAGATCATTGGTACGAGACTGTTACAGATTCTAAGAGTCATTGGTACAAGACTGTTACAGATTCTAAGAGTCATTGGTACGAGACTGTTACAGATTCTAAGAGTCATTGGTATGAGACTGTTACAGATTCTAAGAGTCATTGGTACGAGACTGTTACAGATTCTAAGAGCCTTGAAGACATGTCTCACAAGATCATTGGTACGAGACTGTTACAGATTCTAAGAGTCATTGGTACGAGACTGTTACAGATTCTAAGAGCCTTGAAGACATGTCTCACAAGATCATTGGTACGAGACTGTTACAGATTCTAAGAGTCATTGGTACGAGACTGTTACAGATTCTAAGAGCCTTGAAGACATGTCTCACAAGATCATTGGTACGAGACTATTACAGATTCTAAGAGTCATTGGTACGAGACTGTAACAGATTCTAAGAGCCTTGAAGACATGTCTCACAAGATCATTGGTACGAGACTGTTACAGATTCTAAGAGCCTAGAAGACATGTCTCACAAGATCATTGGTACGAGACTGTTACAGATTCTAAGAGCCTTGAAGACATGACTCACAAGATCATTGGTACGAGACTGTTACAGATTCTAAGAGTCATTGGTACAAGACTGTTACAGATTCTAAGAGTCATTGGTACGAGACTGTTACAGATTCTAAGAGTCATTGGTACGAGACTGTTACAGATTCTAAGAGTCATTGGTACGAGACTGTTACAGATTCTAAGAGTCATTGGTACGAGACTGTTACAGATTCTAAGAGTCATTGGTACAAGACTGTTACAGATTCTAAGAGTCATTGGTGCGAGACTGTTACAGATTCTAAGAGTCTTGAAGACATGTCTCACAAGATCATTGGTACGAGACTGTTACAGATTCTAAGAGTCTTGAAGACATGTCTCACAAGATCATTGGTACGAGACTCTTACAGATTCTAAGAGTCATTGGTTACGAGACTGTTACATATTGTAAGAGTCATTGGTACGAGACTGTTACAGATTCTAAGAGCCTTGAAGACATGTCTCACAAGATTATTGGTACGAGATTCTTACAGATTCTAAGAGCCTTGAAGACATGTCTCAAAAGATCATTGGTATGAGACTGTTACAGATTTTAAGAGTCATTGGTACAAGACTGTTACAGATTCTAAGAGCCTTGAAGACATGTCTCACAAGATCAATGGTACAAGACTGTTACAGATTCCAAGAGTCTTGAAGGCATGTCTCACAAGATCATTGGTACGAGACTGTTACAGATTCTAAGAGTCTTGAAGACATGTCTCACAAGATCATTGGTACGAGACTGTTATAGATTCTAAGAGTCTTGAAGACATGTCTCACAAGATCATTGGTACGAGACTGTTACAGATTCTAAGAGTCTTGAGGACATGTCTCACAAGATCATTGGTACAAGACTGTTACAGATTATAAGAGTCTTGAAGACATGTCTCACAAGATCATTGGTACGAGACTGTTACAGATTCTAAGAGTCTTGAAGACATGTCTCACAAGATCATTGGTAAAAGACTGTTACAGATTCTAAGAGTCTTGAAGAAATTTCTCAGAAGATCATTGGTACGAGACTGTTACAGATTCTAAGAGTCTTGAAGACATGTCTCACAAGATCATTGGTACGAAACTGTTACAGATTTTGAGAGTCATTGATACGAGACTGTTACAGATTCTAAGAGCCTTGAAGACATGTCTTACAAGATCAATAGTACGAGACTGTTACAGATTCTAAGAGCCTTGAAGACATGTCTCACAAGATCATTGATACGAGACTGTTACAGATTCTAAGAGTCTTGAAGAGATGTCTCACAAGATCATTGGTACAAGACTGTTACAGATTCTAAGAGCCTTGAAGAGATGTCTCACAAGATCATTGGTACAAGACTGTTACAGATTCTAAGAGCCTTGAAGACATGACTCACAAGATCATTGGTACAAGACTGTTACAGATTTTAAGAGCCTTGAAGACATGTCTCACAAGATCAATGGTACAAGACTGTTACAGATTTTAAGAGCCTTGAAGACATGCCTCACAAGATCAATGGTACAAGACTGTTACAGATTCTAAGAGCCTTGAAGACATGTCTCACAAGATCAATGGTACAAGACTGTTACAGATTCTAAGAGCCTTGAAGACATGTCTCACAAGATCAATGGTACAAGACTGTTACAGATTATAAGAGCCTTGAAGACATGTCTCACAAGATCAATGGTACAAGACTGTTACAGATTCTAAGATGCAGCTAAAAAAACACAGCTGCCAGAAAGTTTACTGCCCAACTAATACAATATATGTGAGATAATCAGCCTCGCTGAAGACAAACTACTGAGACAAAAAAAAGATTTCAAAGTAACGACAAACATGGAATGTTTACGTATCATACTAGGTGTAACAAGGAAAGATTAACTTAAGAATAAAGCTATCAGGAGAACAGTCGGCACAGAATCAATGCTCAACTTTATCGGTAGACAACAGATCAAATGGTGTGGCCATGCAACAAGACCGGCAACAGAGAGGATAGCAAAGAGGAGGGCAATGTTATACAGACACACCAGCAACAGAGCCAGAGGTCAACAGCGCAGAGTATAGACCACAGTAATTTAGGAGACATTGAAAAGTACTATACACGAATTAAACAGTAGGACCCGTTTCAGAGGTCAATTCCTGTCATGGCGCTGCGAGGCATTTCAGGAATAGAGAAAATAAAGAAGAAAACACACAGAAAACAGAAGGATGGCCTTGAACAGTTCAATAATTATAACAACAGATAAACATACAGACCTATATTCAGACAGAAAGACAGAAACGGCCAACAGAAGAACAGACAAAGACAAGATTACCTACAGAGAATCTTGATTTACCTGTAAACAATATCCTGGCAATCATACCCGGGAAGACAAGCAGAAACAGAGGCAGGATTTTGAGAAAGCCACACAGTAGTGTCCCAGCTTTGGCGTGGGTTATTGTCTTGGCTGCTAAGGCTCTCTGCACAATCACCTGAAATATCATCATCATCATGTATCAAGTTCTTCACAGAATCTCACTCGTCACAACTCACCAGAAAGACCTAGTCCCTTGTTAATTCTGTGCCCAAGACGTTGAGAAATATTCTAGAACAGCTACTTAGGAAAAGAAAGTTAACCCTTTCACCCTGGGAAGAAAAAAAAAAACACACAAAAAAATAGGCCATGACACAGAATTCCAGAAAAAATATATAAAAAGAATATTTACATGTGTCATTAATGGATTCCTTTACAATTAATTTATCTACACAAATCTTGTGTGTCAAAATATATAAAGATAGATGAAAGAATAATCACTAAACACTAACAGGGTAAAGCATTAAATATAGTACATCCCTCTTCTCATGTGGGTTCAGGGGTCCCACTGTGGAGGAATCCACTGCCCCTCTGACAAGCATGTCTTAAAAGTTGACTGGTCAAACCCAGGATACCAGGCCAGGGAAGGTCGCTGGTCAAAGGGTCACGGAACAAATGCATATAGTCAAGGCAACAAGTTTTAGCGTGGGGGTAACCATCGCATTATAACCACCAACTGACGGAAAGGTAAACATATCACATCAAAATGAAGAGAATAAGACAAGCAAAACAATTATTTTCTTCTTCTTTGCATTCACCGGCTGTAAACAACAGTAGAAAGTTGTGGTTGTTCGTCCACCTCTGGACTTCAGTCATGTTCCAGAACCTTAGTGTTGTGTGTTATCCATTTTACAGATCTGACTTATCTGTATTTAGAATGTTGGTTCCTCACCTCTCAGGCAGATGCAATCCAACTTCGAAGCAAACCCTGAAATTAGTCGACTCTTATGACATGCTTGTTGAGGAGGCAGTCAGTCTATTCTTGTTCCACCCCCCCCTCCCCCAACCCCCAAATAGGTTCCCGGAACCCACAGGGAAGAACGATTCTATAAACTGAAAAAAATCTTAAACAGAAAGTCATTATGTGCGGATTCCAGGGCCATGTTTTTGGGATTAAAGAAACAGAGCCACTGTTCCTTGACAAGCATGTCACAAAAGGCAACTAATTAAGGATTTGCTTAAATCTGATGTGTCTGGTCAACAGGTGCAGATATCACAGCCGACCTGTAAACCACAATACAACATGCCAAACACTCTCTCAAGGGTGAATGAGAAAAGATACGATAAGTCCTTGTAATTAGAGATTCGGACAAGAATCTGTGCATGTTATGTAGAACCAGTTATAACATATATGGATGTCAATAAAGATGAGAATCCTGGGCACTCAGCAAAACAAAACAAAAAACCACATAAAAAGTGGTTTCAGCTAAGAATACTGAAAATACCTCTGACAGCTAAAAAAACACATTTACTTCAGGTCAAATCAATCACAGATTTACTTAAGGACAAATCAATCACAGATTTACTCCAGGTCAAGTTAGTCACAGATTTACTCTAGGACAAGTTAATTACAGATTTACTTCAGGTCAAGTCAATCACAGCAGATTTACTCCCAGACAAGTCCATCATAGATTTACCCCAGGACAAATCAGTCACAGATTTACTCCAGATCAAATCAATCACAGATTTACTCCAGGTCAAGTCAGTCACAGATTTACTCTTGGTCAAGTAAGTCACAGATTTACTCCAGGTCAAGTCAATCACAGGTTTACTTAAGGTCAAGTCAGTCACAGATTTACTCCATGTCAAGTAAGTCACAGATTTACTCCAGGACAAGTAAGTCACAGATTTACTTCAGGTCAAGTAAGTCACAGATTTACTTCAGGTCAAGTCAGTCACAGATTTACTTCAGGTCAAGTCAGTCACAGATTTACTTCAGGTCAAGTAAGTCACAGATTTACTTCAGGTCAAGTCAGTCACAGATTTACTTCAGGTCAAGTAAGTCACAGATTTACTTCAGGTCAAGTAAGTCACAGATTTACTTCTAGAAGGAAAAAACAAACAATTCATGGAAGTTATTGGCGACGGCAGGTACAAGAAATTACACAGAGCTGGTGGTCTTTTATGCGATTAGCTGCATGTGTAACTGCTGAGCTGTTATAAACGCTTCTTTCATCAATGATGAACTGCATTTCTAGTGCTGGAGTGTTTGTGCTGGCACTCCTGATGGCTGCATTATACATTAACGCATAATTGCTTAGCTGAGACTGCAGTTTGGTTTGTTTCACAAGTGATAGTGATGGACATTCTTTAAAATTTTTGCTTGTACAGTTCACAGCTGAGCAACTATAGGGTGACCTGTTTGCTGTGATGCTGAACTGTGCACTGATTAAATTCAGCACTGGAATTGTATGGTTAGGTGACTAATACACTCACCAATTTTCTCTGTCAGAGAAATGACATTTAGAAGATTGGGCAAAAATAGATTTTTGGCTTACATGATGCAACTAGTTATTTCTTGAAGTGTGACCACAGACAAGTGAATCTCCTAAACAGGTTGTCATTTGGTAATTTATGTTTTTTCCCAATTCATCTAATGTTTGTGGCAATACAGTTTTTGATGAAATTTAAAATAATACCAAGGATGGACAGATAAATGAACAAGGTAGTTCTTAAAAAAAAATAATATGATAAAAGCTACTGATTAGAAATATTACACAAGGACAGTTGTTGGTTGTCAAATTTCTTTTTTTCAGGTGGCGTCTCCCTTGAATATATATCAAGAGCCCACACAAATAAAAACAACAACAAAAAATGTGATACAAATGAGGAGAATAAAAACATAAAAGTGTCATCCTATACAACAAACGACTGCAGACACCGGTGAACTATATACCCCCTGTACTTCAGTGTTCACGATGCCAAAGTGTGTGGCACTCAGTTGCTACTTGTAGCAGCTTAGTGAACATTCTCCGATATTGTGCCCACTGGCCAAAAATGACAAAGACTTCATTAAGCCCAACAAAAACTGTTCACCTGGTGCCAGATATCTGGGGTGCCCGTACATGCAGCAGTGCAGAAAGACGTTGCAGACCACTATCTCTGAGTACATTCCTTACCAGGAAGCTAGACAGACATGAGGTGCCCAGGGTCTCCGCCACGCAAAAAACCTCACAGCTAAGACACCAGGTCACTCAAGTCAGACATGAATACAAAAGCCTCCAATCAACAAAAGCTAACAAGGTGACCACCAATTAGAACCCCATAAAGTGGAACGAGCTGGTCAGTCAAATCTCAGGGCAGGTCAAGATTCAGATTCAAGGTCAGATCGACTGGCTGAAAGAAATGATCGAGACACTACGTGCTACCAAGGCAGCTGAAGAGGCGCACTGACTAAAAGAGAAAGGTGCTCAGGAAAGAGATTGCAGAATTCAAAGAAGCCTGAGAAGCTACATACAGAGAAGTCGTCCGGCTAGTCCAAGCAAAAACTGCCTACGGAGGCCATAAAAACTAAAACAATGGAACCACATAAAAACGAGTTTTGAAAGAAACCAAAAAAGGAAGCCCCAAAACGGTAGCTGATATCAAGAGTGACCAAGCCTACGTACACGAGTTACATTGAGGACTAAACAAAACGATGTACCCCGACAAGATGGTGTGGTCGAGTGACCACTGGCATACAAGCTACGCCGATCAAGAACTAAAAGAGGAAGAAAGCCAGGACCCGGTTGCATATGTCGCTAAAGGCGAACTTGAATTCCAACTAGGCAAGGAATTAGAGCCCATCAACTCCTGTTCGAAAAGAATGAATGAAACAATGACAGAAACCAGGTCAACAAAGAAACAACCGGGGCCACCGCTACCACAAACACTAATCAAATGGAGACAACCCACACAGAAGCCAGGAAATCACCAGAAGAAACCTACCAAACATGCCACTGCCAAGACACAGACTGCACCCAATCAACAGCATACGCTATGCTGCCAGCCCAGAACTCGTCAGGCAAAAAACAAAGGAAAAGACTCCATAAGGAAAAACCATAAATCTGCAAGAAAGCCAAAAGAAACCCACACAGACGAGTCCAGGAGCCAGAAGGAGATAGCAAAAACCCGACAGCCTGAAACGAACCCTTTTTATGGGCTAAAAACTAAAAAACCCAAGAAACAGAAACCTTATCGCCCGAACCACATCAGACAAGGAACGCAGAGACAACGATAATCAGGTGTGGGATCACACCACAAAGAAAATACAAAAAATCTGCAAGAAAACCAGGTCGACAATAGAACCGCTGCTCAGATAGGAGCTGGTTGAACGTGGCCGAACTTTGTCATTTATTTTCCCCCTATAAATCAAATCAAAACATAAAAGAAACACAAAATCATCGTCAATGGCCCAGTATTGCTCGACAGACAAATCTACATGGATGTCTAGTTTCACACATATGGAAATGTTATGTGGAACCTTTTCTAATGTATGGAAGTGAATCTTGGATCAGAGATGTCATAGCTCACCTGTTCTGAAATGTTATGTTGAACCTGCTTTGACGAATGGTAATGAATCTCATAATGTAAACAAACAAATTAGGCAAACATTTGAGTCTTGACCAAAAGTCCAATCATCAAATGCCTGACAGACAAGTCTCAGATGTTTGAATTCTTATGATCTGCCCCTGCCTTCTTCCCTAGAGAACTGACCATGCGGTTGACCTGGATGGGTTCTCCAGGGGCAACACACGTAAATAAAGAGACAAAGAGAAACCACACAAACAGGGCCATATTATGTCCCACAAAACCAACCGGGAAGGCTAACCCGGTGAACAAATGCTAGATGAACAGATGTGTTTGCCAAAAGGTGCAAATATTGCAGCTATGCTGCCAACAGGCAAAATGCTATTAGGTCACGCTGACGAATAATGAAGAGGAAGAAGAAAGTGCAGAACAGGACCAGAGAAAAGGAAGAAGAAGGTGAAGATTATGACGCTCTGACTCCATAACAAAGCCTTTTTTCATCAAGCCTGAGGTCCAGTGTTTTCAATTTCAACAGACAATTTCACGTTTACCTTCCCTAGCAACTGACTGTACCATCCGTATCCACTGACTGCACCTTCCCAATCCACTGACTGTACCTTTAATATCCACTGACTGTACCTTTAATATCCACTGACTGTACCATCCCTAGCCACTGACTGTACCTTCCCTAGCCACTGACTAACCCAGTCTCTACCTATGGTGTCACCGCAGCTCATCATTAAAAATAAAACAGAGTACACATACTAACATCAAGCCACGAGCGCGACTTTACCAGGTAATCTATCATCTGTTAAACTGTGACTCAACTGTGACACTAGGCGGCACAAAGCAGATACTGACACAAGAAGAACAACGGGCCAAAAATATACTCACTGATATTTTCGTAAAGATGTACATGAGCAAAGTCAAAATAGACAGAAAAATCTGGATTCTCCTGCCACCAAATCTTCTCTGGAGATACTGTGGCATGGTGTACACCTGAAACACAAACATGTGTAAATGCCTAGCAAGTCATGAGCCACTTTATGTTGTGCAGTGTGATGGAAATTTCCCACAATCCACTTGAAGCCAGCGCCTGAGCCAATTAAACATAAATTTTATCCCATTCCATGTCCACTTCAACATTTGTTAGGATTAAAAATGTGCAATCTGACTGATTCATTGGAAGACTGATGAATTAGCTTATTACCGGATTAAGTGATTGAAAGACTCATTGTTTTTATTCAAGAATAATCTTCAATTGAAAGTCAATCAATCCACACATGGTTCATTATCTTCCTTCAGAACTCTCTAAGAGAATCTTTTTTCAGTCACAACCTCCATATATAATATAAATATTCCACTGTGGGTGGGATTCCGAGATGGGACATGTTACCAGTTATCTCACCTTAACCCTCTCTCCTGTACCTATGGTGCTGATCTGAGGTACACATGTTGAATGTTGAATTAAGAATCGACATCACAGCACTTGGGACACCCCCATAAGGGGTCCGTCTCCATCTTTAGCAGCAAGCAAAGAGTTAAAATTCTGATGGTGCCAGTGACTTTCTGACTATATCTGTCTCGCCTTTCTTCTGAGTGTGGAGCGTCAGCCAGATCCCCTGATAACTCCTCACAGTACCATTCTCCTCAGACCGTAATGATCTATCTGTACCTCAGCACTGTTCACTTAAACAGTACAAACTGCAGGAGAGGGTCTGCTTTATACTTTGTATACCGCAGGTCTCAGAGACAAAGCAACCACATTCGCATCTGGCAAATATTTTAAAAAAAAAAGGTAACTGAAATATACTTCTTTTACTTCTTCTTCATGTTAACCATCATCATCATCATCCCATAACACTGCGTGTCTGTGGGTCACCTGTGGGTTATCACTTGCTGTTGACTGTCTGATCAGATCCCTCCACCTTTGACAGTCAGATTTGATGGACTTCAAGGCTGTATGTGTAAGACCTGTCCAGTCAGTAAAGTTCTGTATCCAGGTCTTTCTTGATCTTCCTCTTCTCCTCTTCCTCTCTACTGAGCCCTGTATAACTGTTTTTGAGTGGTAGTTAGATCTTATTACATGTCCATGCCAGCTATAAATTCCTGTGAGAAATTCTGGTTGTTTATCCACTGCTGAATTTTGGTCTTAATCTAGAACTTGAGTTTCACGTGCAGATTTGTTTTACAGATCCCGTTTATTTCTATGCAGACTGTTAGTTCCTTGGTTCTTAGACAGATGTGCTCTGACTTTGAAGGAAACACCCCTCTATTAGTGGCCTCCTAGGACATGCATGTTGTAAGGATAGTGGGTCTAGTATTTGTTCTCTAAACTGGAGCCCTGAAACCCACATGGCAAAATTTAAACACACAAATATAAGAAACTGTTAAATGGCATTACAAAAGATTAAAACAACACAAACATAGAATATGGTTAAACTGCATAAAAGTCAGCCAGCGTAACTTGCCCCAACACAAGACAATGAAGATAGTTTGACAAAACCATCACAAAGACTTACCCCGGAGGAGATGTAGATGGGCAGAAATATGTATGCTAGGACAATCAGCACTAGCATGGCCTGGGGGATAACACAGATAAGATATGTATGAGACTTCTAGCTATGTAGCCAGATGTCTGGCTATGTAGCTAGATTTCTGGCTATGTAGCTAGATGTCTGGCTATGTAGCTAGATGTCTGGCTATGTAGCTAGGTGCCTGGCTATGTAGCCAGATGTCTGGCTATATAGCTAGATGTCTGGCTATGTAGCCAGATGTCTGGCTATGTAGCTAGATGTCTTGCTATGTAGCCAGATGTTTAGCTAGCTTATCTATGCAGCTAGATGTTTAGCTAGCTGATCTATGAAGCTATATATTTAGCCATGTAGCTAGATTTTTAGCTAGCTCACCTGTTAAATAGATATCAGCTAGTGTACCTATGTAGCTAGATAGTATGTATGTACGTATGTATGTGTGTAAAGATGTAGGTGTATATATATATATATGTGTGTGTGAGTGAGTGCATGCGTGTATGCATGTGTGTGTTAGGTATGTATGCATGTATGTATGTATGTGTGTAAAGATGTAAGTGTATGTATAGATGTGTGTATGTATGCATGTGTGTGTGTGTATGTATGTATGTATGTATGCATGTGAGTGTAAATGTGTAATTGTGGGCGTATGTGTGTCTGTACATGTGATTGTATGTGTGATTGTATGTGTGTGTATGCATACATGCATGTGTAGGTGTGTATGTATGGGATGAATGTGTGTGTGCATGTATGTCAATATGTGTATGTGTGTGTGTCTTTTCTGTTTGTGTATTTATGTAGATGCGTGTATGTATGTATTAGGTATGTCTGTGGAGCATCTGTGGGGTGACCCATTTACTATGAAGCTGAAACTAGGATTACCAGATTACCAGATTAGGTATGTCTGTATATGAATGTGCATGTATGAGAATGTAAGAGTATACATACGTGTGTGTGAGTGTGTAAGATTGTGTTCACATGACATGTGTATGTATTATTCTATAATGCATATTTCTTTATTATATCCATAACATGCATTATTGATAACAGGCATAGGTACTCTGAAAAATGAGTGCTTAGAAGAGCCGACTGTCAGACGGGCCTGAGTACCCAATTTGTAACCCTTTGAAAATAAAGTTTGTTTGTTCGTTCGTTAGCTAGTGTATTATGTAGCTAAATCTTTAGCTAGTTTATCTATGTAGCTAGATGTTTAGCTTCCTTATCTATGTAGCCATAGCTATGTAGCTAGATGTTTAGATAGCTCACCTATTAACTAGATATGTAGCTAATGTATCTATGTAGCTATATATTTAGCTAGTATACCTATGTAGTTAAGTATTTAGCTGGTCTAGCAATGCAGCTAGATGCTTAGATAGTTTATCTAAACAGCTAGATGTTTAGCTAGCTTATCTTTGTAGCTAAATATTTAGCTAGCCTACCTATCCGTGCACAGAACTTTACATCCTGCTGAATCAGGACTGCTGAAATATGAGAAAACAACTTAAAAACCATGAAAACTACTCTTGAGGAAAAGAGCAAAAACAGTATAAAGGTAAAATAATATAAAGGTAAAATGTCACATGACTTGAGAACGTGTGGGCAAAACTGGGAAAAGAATATAAATTTGATGGGAGACTTCCAGCTGTGCAAAATGGTGAACCATGATTGTCCATGCGCCTCAGCACAGTATATTATGGTGTTTTCTGTAACTACTCAAGTATCTGTATTTTTGTCTGTCTGAGGTCTACATTGTCTGTCAAATATTGCACAAATATCCACTGTCTTCACAGGTGTCTTAGAGCTGCTAGGATATAGTGGCTAGACACCCATATGAAGTTTGTGGCTTCAAATCCGAACGGAGCTGGACTTTTTCAAAAATGACCTTGGCTCCCAGGTCGACCCAGCCTTAAATTGGTAGCAAGTAAAGTCCTGGGAAGTAAAGGTGGCAGGTGTGATGATGACCATGTCACCCACCAAGTGCTGGCCATCTATACAATATTGATCTAGCACTTTATGTCCAACACACCCTAGGGTGTGGAACAAGGGTTCCTGTTACATAAGTGTCTCAGCACTGAGATCAATCTCTGAGAAATAAATAAAATTAAAAAATCCAAAAAGTCGGGGAAACAAGGCTAACCAGGGCCTAATGCCAAGCTATGTGTATTTGCTATGTTGTATCTTGACCCAGTCTTACCCACAATACTGGCTTCTGAACTTGGAGAAGGGACGGAAGACTCTGCAACACAGCCTCCATGGAAAAGGTACTTTATTACTTAGACAGGAGAGATGTCTGCATATGACGCCCTTTTCTAGGTTTCAACAATCTAAACACCATTATAACAAACAAGACTTGACATTTGAAACTCCAGTCTTCTAGAGCAGTGCTTACTTTCCGGTAGTTCAAGAAACATATTTAAGGGGTATCATTTTTACACACATACACACAGGCACGCACACACTCACACACACAAATCACCCCCACATCTTTAGAATGCAATCCTTTTTGTGAATCTAATATTTAGAAAGTATACTAATTTCTGTAGCATAGCTATTAAAATGTATTTAGTTCTTGCCATATGTTTAGAGGGGTCTGTAACCAAACAAGCAGTCAAACAAAATCTGTCTCAGGTAGAACTAAGTTATGCACGTCTGACACAAATAGTTACATTCAGTTCATAGTTAGCAATGGAGATCCCAGCAGCTGCTCCAGACCCAGCCAGTCCCACAAAGTGCAGGCTTCCAATGTTGCTGGCAAACAGTGAGGCCCCCACCTAGGAAATCAAAACTGAACTCATCACAAAGGTTGCTGCTGTTGTCAAATCACTTTAGGCATCACCAAGCTTACACATCCTAGGAATGAAGTCTGGTGCTTCCTTTCGAATTCGGAGTACAGCTGCCCATGAGGCAGGGAAATGAAAAACGGTTGTACACGCAAAAATCAGGTCCAGGTGAAAGCCAAAAGTCCAAGCGGACGATTAACCGGGACCTTCCACTGGAATTCACAGCCGGTGATCGATAAAAAAAAAAAAAAAAAAAAGTCTGGTGCAGAGTGTCTGCACCATCTTTGAGGATGAGACAGAACACAATGTATAAACTCTTCAAAGAAACAATCAGTAGAGGTACCCTGGAGTTGCTACTGTATCGGAGGACTGAGTATGCATAGGAAAGCCCAACATACAGGGATATCGACTGAGATAACATAACATCGCTAAAGTTGCTGCTATCAATATTACTAAAACTGAATTCCCCATAGTTTAACTATCTTTACTGGCTGTATCTACCATTTTTTCAGGGTTGGTAGAGGTACCTTAGAGTGACTGCTGCATCCGAGGACTGAGCATGCTTGGGAATGCCCGATGTGCAGTGATGTCAATTGTTGTAACATAAAATAATGTTTTCAGGAAGTGTGGTGGCACAGTGGCTAGACACTCGCATGCTGGCTCTATGGTCATGAGTTTGTCTTCTTCTTCTATACATTCACTGGCTATAAACCCCAGCAGAAAGTCCTGGTACTTGATCCACTTCTAAACTTTAGTCTTATTCCAGAACTTAAGTTTTGTGTGCATACCTGTTTTACATGAATGAGAAATGTTTTTCTTTGAAGTCGTAGAGCCTCTACCTGAAAGGTAAGGAACCAATAGTTTGCATAAAAAAAAAAAAAGCCAGATCAGCAAAATGGATGTGGATGCAAAACTCATGTTCTGGAGGAAAAAAAAACTAGTGTCCAGAATGGATGAACAACCAGAACCTTCTGCTGGTTTACAGCGAGTGAACACAAAGGAGAAGAAGAAGAAGAAGAATAGCCCCACCACATACACACACACACAAACTCTAACATGCTCATAATAAACAGTTAGTAAAGTCTTCGAAAACATCAGTTATAATATAACAAAGCATCCTACTGGGATCCAGTGCATATTTCTTCCAGCCAGGAAGTAACCCCCAGCACTGCCCCTGTTTTTCCGTGATGTCTGCAAAAAAAAAAAAAAAATCAAAAGACAATTCAAGGTTACCACTTAAAATTTACTGCCATGTAAACAAATTATTGTTTGCTATCAAAACAAATTATTGTTTGCCATTTCTCATTCTTGTTCTGCTCCTTCTTCTTCTTCTGTTTCTTATTCTTCCTCTTTTTCTTCTTCTTCTTTGCATTCACCAGCTGTAAGCTCCAGCAGAAAGTTCTGGGTAATCATCTACTTTCAGACTTAAGGCTTTTTCTGGAACTTGAGTGTTGCTTCCCCATCCGCTGCACACATCTGGCTTATTTGTATGCAGACTCTTGGTTTCTTGCCCTTCAAGCAGATGCACTCTGACTTTGAAGGATGCCTTCAATTAATCAACTCCTAGGACATGCTTGAGGTGGGGGGGGGGGGGGAGTGGGTCTATTCTTTTTTACCCACAATGGTACCAAAGAAACCACACTTGCAGTTTGCCATTTAAATACATTATTGTTTCTAATGTAAACCAATTATTGTTTCTAATGTAAACAAATTATTGTTTCTAATGTAAACAAATTATTGTTTCTAATGTAAACACATTATTGTTTCTAATGTAAACACATTATTGTTTCTAATGTAAACCAATTATTGTTTCTAATGTAAACCAATTATTGTTTCTAATGTAAACCAATTATTGTTTCTAATGTAAACAAATTATTGTTTCTAATGTAAACAAATTATTGTTTCTAATGTAAACAAATTATTGTTTCTAATGTAAACAAATTATTGTTTCTAATGTAAACAAATTATTGCTTCTAATGTAAAGAAATTATTGTTTCTAATGTAAACAAATTATTGTTTCTGATGTAAATAAATTATTGTTTCTAATGTAAACAAATTATTGTTTCTATGTAAACAAATTATTGTTTCTAATGTAAACAAATCATTGTCCATATTCCAGAATCCCAGTGTATGCTTACATAACAGTTTAAGTCGAGAGGACCAACTTTATTGCATCAGGTTTTATCCCATATGGCTCTGTCTCTCTCTGCAGAACAGCCAGCTGCCTACCAAGAGCATTGCACAAAGCACAAATTACATAACGCCAGTGATGATCCCCAGGGATCTTCATAAAAATTGTAATCGTGAACTGAATGATATGCCGGTGAATAGAACCTATGACCTTCAGAACCTGAGGCAAATGGTTTGGCCACTCAACTTCACAAAGAGTATTATGTCCTTTAATGTCGCTAAATCTGTCCACTTGCCACTTAAAAGAACATAGTTTCAACACATCCGGTTCGAACTTTAAATCTCTCTGAAACCTCCTTATTTGATGGCTTTCCATGAAACATGATATATACTTCTGCATACACGTAAATAATACCAGGGCTTTGTTTTGTCTTTCTAACTGCTAGTTCATTGTCCAGGTTTCTGCTCTAAAGTAGAATTGAGTACATAAAAAACTGACTTGCAGTCTGAACACTATCTGGCAACACACCTGGTGTATCAAATATCAAAGAATGTGTGGTACGCTATTCGATTTTTAAGGTTTTGTCTGAGCACAATAAGGAAATCTGGCTAAGATGTGTTTTAGCATGTTTCCTGCATATTTTCCTTTGCAAATCATGGAAAGCCCATTCCACTGTACAGCAACAGCATACTTATCTGGCTAAGTATTTTAAGGACCCTTTTCCACGCCTTTAGGCATTTTGGGAATATAGGGCTGGACCTAAATTTTTATAGACCAATCGGCACTTGGTGGGTGATGTTGTCAACATCAGGCCGGCCGCCTTTACTTCCCAGGACTGCACCTGGTACCCACTCAAGGCTGGGCCGACCTCTGAGTAAAGGTCATTTTTGAAAAAAAGTATGGCTCTGTCGGGATGCGAACCCACGACCTTCCGATCCGCAGGAAGAGGGGGGGGGGAGGGGAACGTATAGCCGCCAACGCCACAGCGAATCTCCCTAATCAATATGCACATTAAACAAAGTTTCACTTTAATTTCCAGGTAAACACGGTCTAATATATATAGTTTCAGAAGCAGTGGTGGCTGGAAAGATAGTGGCATCACACCGTCAGCATCAACTGATCTGTAACAATATTAACACACACACACAGAAAAGTAAAGGTCCTTTTACACACCAGTGGCACATCGGACATGAGAGGCTAGACTCAAATTTTTTTTTTTTAAATCGGCCCTCAATGGGTAATGTAGTCAACATCACGCTGACTGCCTTCACTTCCAAGGAATTCCCTTTCAACCCATTAAAGATGGGTCAATCTGGAAGCTAAGGTCATGCCTGAAAAACATTCCATCACCATGCAGGTTAGAGCCCACGACCTTTGGATACACAGTTGAGCACCTAGCTGCTGGGCCGATGTAGCCCCTATAAAAATCTTTGCTAACAGAACATCCTCAGTATATCTTAAGTCATAAAATGGGTCTTTTGTTTAACATATTTATATCATTATCATCATCAGGTGCCTTGCCGACTGGCGTGGGCGATCATGCCTCTTCATAATCCATGATCTCCTGCAGCATGTATCAGTTCGTGTGCCGACACACCTCCATGCCATGCAACAAGACTGTCAAGAATCTTTTCTCGTTGTCTTCCTCTATCCCTCCTTCCACAGATCTTTCCAGTGGTCACAACATGTTCTATTTTCCCTCTTCTCTTGACATGGCCGAAAAGTGATGACTGTCTCCTTCTGACGTCTGTGATAAGTTGTCTTTGGGCTCCCGCCCCTTTTAAAACCTCTCGGTTGCTCTTTTTGGCTGTCCAAGGTATTCTAAGCATTCTTCTGTAAAACCACATCTCTGAGGCCTCAAGAAATTGTTTGGCTTGCCTACCGATTGTCCAGGATTCACAGCCATATGTTAAAACTTCATGTGTGTAGCAACCAAGAATTCTTTTTCTAATTCTCAATGACAAGGATATATTTGGATAAATATATATATTTATGTACATCCACAATAAAGGCAACACAAACATTCAATTAAACTGACGTACCCACAGGCCCACAAATAGAACAAATGCAAAATACAAGGCAATGACCACAATGTCACCAACGTGTAGCCTGGTCCCCCCGAAGGACTCAACCATTGTGCCAGCTTGACAAGGTTTAGAGCATCAATGTGACCTGAAACAGTCAGTAATTTGTGTAGAATATAACAACTCTACAGTATAATCACTAATTCTGGTGGTGAACTGTTGGTGCTGACACCTCTTGCAACTGCCATATAAACTTACTCTTGTACATGCTTCTAGATTTTGCCAAGACTAATTGTGAGTTCACGAGTTTTCAAATAGGACAGGAAAGAGTATTGTGTATGAGTTTAATTGCCATAGGAATGGAGCAATTAGGGGATGGCCGATTAGCAGCAAAGTAGAAAACGTGACTACTACTTACTACTACTACCACCACCACCACTACTATCATCACTACTACTACTACTACTACTACTACTATTAACTACTGCTGCTGCTACTACTACTTATCACCGTTTATTGTGGTGTTCCTGTTGGTGACATCTTTGAGAGATTGTAAAATTATTTACAACAAAGATATCACATGAGCTTTTCCCTGTGTGGGTTCTGGACAATCATTGTAGGGGAAAAAAGAATAGACCCACTGTCCCCCCCCCCCCCCCCACACACACACACACACACACATGCTGTAGGAGGTGACTAATTAGGGCAGTTTCCTTCAAAGTTAGTGAGCATCTGCCTGATAGATGAGGAACCAACACTCTGCATACAGATAAGCCAGATATGTAAAACAGATGTGCACGCAAAGGTCAGGCAATCAGGTGCTATCTCCACAGTGAAAGCTGCCTGCAACAGACCTCCAACAGCTTCTATCTCTTGCCCTGGTTGTGCACTATCCCAGGTTGCTGCTGGTTCATCTCTTGACATTTTTCTTAAACTTGTATTGCTGTCTACCTCTTGCTCATCTGTCTGCCTTACACTTTTCTTTGCAGTGTTGGATCTATGAATTGTACAAAATTGAGTCTGTTGCCTTTCCTTCAACTAACAACTAATTTCGGTTCTTTTCTGCTTTTTCACCGCATCACAGGGCTGCGAGATTTGGTAGTGAATTCCTAGAGAGTTCCTCAGACAGTCCTATATTATGGGAGAGGGGGTTAGAGTTAGTTTTCTCTTCCTCTTCTTTCATTTGCCCAAAATAGATCATCTGTATTTACCATGTTGTCTCTAGTTCACTGTCTTGTGTAATTCACTCAGTGACCGGTACATTTCTGCTTGAACCAGTGCTCTGAAAGGAGCCATCTTGGGACTGAGAGTCTCCGTGTATGTATACAAGTGAGTTAGGGTTATAGTTTGGGTTTGAGTTAGGTTTAGATGTGCAGCGATGCGGACAGGTCAAGGAAATTAATGCCAAAGGGGAAGTCACGAAGTAAGAACACCGCTTCAAAATAGTGCAAAGTGATGGTGATGAACAAACGTATGTAACATTTACTGGACATGATGATGCAATCAATTATGAAAACGCTGAAAACAACCCTCACATGACACCCCTAGAATAATGGAGTTTTAGTGTTTTAGGGTTAGTGTTAAATGAACTCCGACTATCACTAATCCAAAACCCCTTATGACACCCCTAGAATATAGGAGTTTTAGTGTTTTAGGGTTAGTGTTAAATGAACTCCGACTAACACTAATCCGAAAACCCCTTATGACACCCCTAGAATATAGGAGTTTTAGTGTTTTAGGGTTATCGTTAAAGGAATTCCGACTAATCCTAACCCCCTTATACTACAGGATTGTCTGGAAAATTCCCTAGACATATTTTCTAGACCATTACCTGGCACTTGATGACAAATGTGGTCAGCAGCACACCAGCTGCCTTTACTTCCCAGGACTTTATCTGGTGCACACTTAAGGTTGGATCGACCTCGGAGCCAAGGTCATTTTTGAAAAAGGTCCTGCATCGTCAGGAACTGAACCCACGACCTTCCAATCCTTAAGCGAGCCTCTAGTTGCCACACCATAGTAGCTCCCTGTGCCAAGGGGAAACTGCATTATTTCTTGGCAATACATTTTTACATATTAGATACTTTTGTCAGGGTGCTTCCAGTGTCTTTTTCACAAATCTCATGTCTTGTGCATATTTAGAGACGGTAAAAGGTAAAACAGGAATATGTGCATATGTGTTATACAATTTGGGGACGCACCTTTAACTAGGTGACCGAGAACTCGGTGTGTAGTCGTTGAAAGTACTTCATGCATGCCGACCGCGTAACCTTTCAGTAAACACTTCACACTTCTCGACATAAACGCATTCATAGACAAATATAAACCATTCGCTTAAAAACCAACAGCTCTGTCTTATCTTTTCTTTCTGAGTCGAACTGCGGCGTTCCCCTTACATTGAGAATCTTTGTTGTGAAGCAGACGACACCGGGCTCCCGTTAACACGCGATGCTAAATTTTGCTATTTTTTCCCCAGTTTCTTCTCAAAATCTGTTTCTTTATACACCATCCATTCAACCAGGGTTTATCTTACTTCTCTAAAGATATTTTGGAATCTTCACATTAACCATTAAGTTTAGATAGGTAAAGAATGAATAATTGTTGACTTTTGCAACACACGAGGCTGTGACCCAGATGTGTGTTAGGTCGCGGCGTTTTTGATCTGCTAAATATTTCGGCATTTTCTGCACACATGTGTACTTTAAATGTTCAGTACACGAAATGCATGTTTAATTACGAACTCTGTGAAATTTCCATATAAGTTACTTTCTATTTAATGACTGAGTTTAAAGAGACGACAACTGACGAATCAAAGCATCGTCCATGCTAGCAGACGATGGGAATGGCCACATTGCAGATATTTTTAACTACTTTACTTACCGAAACAATTCTGGAGAATCATGTATTCTAGACACACCTGACTCTGTTATTTTGTTAAACTAGCTGTCGTTATCTGCGTCCTGTTCCATTCTGTGTATTAGTTTCCCCGCGTAGATGGATTAGAATCGCCCCATGGAATGGAAATGTACATGAACATGGTTCTTCATTACAGAGGAAACATTTTCTCAACGCGGATCTGTTGATAGTTACGGTTTACCGTTTTGGTCAATTTACTGGAGTCCTGGTTAGTTAGTATCCTTTGGCTATTCTCTCCAGGTCATGCCGGTGTGTTGGGAAATGAGCAGGCAGTTAGACTGACCGGTTCTGCACCACTTGGTGATGAATTGATGTATAGCAAGCTAGACGTTGTGAGGGCCCTCTGGGAGCGAGTGAACTGTGTGGAAGTGCAAATAGATGATGATTACGGTCTGTGGAGAATTGCGATGCGGAGAGTTACTGACAGACAGTTACTGGTGCCATCGGAATTTGAACTCTTCGTTTGCTGCTAAAAATGGGGACGGAGCGCTTATGGGGGTGACCGAGTGCTACGATGTGGATTCTTAATTCAACATTCAACTACAGTATAAGAGCTGCGGATAGAGATGATCTACTACGCTAGTAGTTATGGCGGGGGAAGAAGAAGAAGCAACAGCTGCAATTGCAGTAGTAGAAGAAAACTATCAAATATTATGTAGGCCTATATCCCATTTATAAGATGGGTTGAACTGGATATCGTTGTTTAAACTATTTACTACTACTGCTGCTGCTACTGCTGTTGCTAATATGATGCTACTATTCCTACTGCTGCCGCTGTTGTTGTTGCTGCTGCTACTACTACTACTACTACTACTACTACTACTACTACTACTACTACTACTACTACTACTACTACTACTACTACTACTAAAAGAAGTAGGGGTTTCCAAATATTGATCTTATTATATGGTAGCCTATGTATACAAAAAAGTAAAATAAATTGAAAGATTTCGTTACTGTCTTCTTCTTCTTTGTATTTGTCAAAGTACAGATTCTTAACCACATCACGACGTCAACCTATCGTTTGCCATCCCATCACTGCTGCTCTCTCCCTCCCCTCCTCCCATCTAACACATACTGGGATGTGGGGCGGGGGGGGGGGGGGGGCAGCTGAATCTCTTAACAATTTGGGTGTGGGAGAGAGGAGAGGGGCGGGGGACGCTTAGCCATCATGTTCCGGTGCTTATTTTGCTTGCACATAAGCCTTTACTGGAGTTTCCATGGAAACCAACTGAAGAGGTAATTGTTTGGATGTCACTGACAGAAGATGCTATACAATTTTTTTTTTTTTTTTGAATGGAAAAAAAACTGACCAGAGTCGGCAGGCAGCAGTGCATTCTTGCACATTAGGGACTGGTTATTTCCGAAATGGGCACACAGAACGACAGTGAAACTGCTGATTAATTCACGCCTAGGATTGTGTACACTAAGTGGGGTTCCAAAGCAGCGTGAACTTCCTTGCATATAAAGACACAAAATCCGGCAGTGTTAGGTAGTAGGGCAGTGTAGCAGCTTTCAAATAGCTGAAGGGTAGGTAGGAGGATCCTGACTTTTGAATCTGTAATGGACCTACAGAGCATGTTCGGAAAATGGAAGCGAGTACGTACACAAACAGTGGGGCTGCTTTGTCAAGATGAAGTGTCTGATACTTATTATGCATATTGTGCCGGAAAAATGAGCTGGCTTAAAGACTGACTGCTGCCACCTCTCTTGTTTTTTTTTTAAAACTCGAACATTGTAAATTCTCTAGCACAACTTGAGTGACCATATTGTAGTGAATAATGAGCATAAAACACTGCAAGCGCAGGGGGCTATTAGACATAAGCAGATTTTTCAGAATAACAGATCATTTGATGACGACCTAAATATTCAGTGTCAGCTTGAAGCGATTTTGTATTCTTATCTGCCCGAGATAAGATTTCTAAGCACGGCATTTGTGTGATCAGCAAAAAATCTTTGAGGTGTTAACTGTGCTAAATGAGCATAACTAAAAGGCCTGTTAACCTATGGAAGATAGGCCTGTCTAAAAGGTGTGTTTACCTGTGAAAAGTGAGCATATCTAAAAGGGTCTGTAAGTGAGCCGCATTAACACAGTGGATAGCACGCTTATCTGCCGCTCTGCCCGGCTCTCTAGCGAAGTTAGTTAAACCTGACTTTCGCGGCGGCCGGGTGACGAACTCCTTGTGGTCCGGGTTCACTCCCGGGGGTAGGCAGAAAGCCACATTTCTCCCAGATTAACGGTACCTATAATGGAATCAAGGCCGAAGGGTTGCGATATCCATAGTACCGAGCCAAAGGGTTTACAACTCATGGTTTCTGGATACGTAAAAAAAAAAAAAAAAATCTGCCGCTCTGTAGTTATGTATTTGAACCTCTTCGGGGCGGGAATTCTTCTTGTCCGTGTTCTGCCCAAACTGCCATGACTGTTTGCATTGACCTATTTGTGGGTGGGAACTTTGAGTCTGAGCATTTGGTGCTGTCGCCACGAACTGTGCAGGTAAGGATCTTTTCTTTTTCTCGAAAAAAAAAAAATCCCCAGTCTTACCGAGGGTTTGAGCCTGGCGTTTGAGCCTGGGAGCCAGCGTTCTAGCCGTTCGCCCAGCTGCTCCTCTCTCTCGTTAACCGGCTGGAAAGTTCTGGTTGTTCGTCCACTTCTAGATTTTAGTATTGTTACAGAACTTGAGTTTTGCAAGCACATCCAATTTACAGATCTGGCGAATTTGTAAACTGTTGGCTTCTTGCCTATCACGCAGATGCACCCCGACTTCAAAGAAAAACCCTAGTCAACACAGTCAACTCTTACGACACGCTTGTTGGACACTTGTTAAGGAAACAGTGGGTCTACTCTCTGTTTCCACCAAAATGGGACCACGGAACCTACGCGTAATTTAAAACAACATCACGTGGGTTTCCAGATCAACCTAGTATGACATGAACATCGGAATATGTTCTGGGAAGTAAAGACGACTGACTGACCGCACCATCTCCTAGTTTCGCTGGGTGGTTCAGAGAGCGCCCAGCCCCTTTATACATTGCCTAGTGGAAAAGGGATCTCACGGAGTCTACACAGCCAGGTTCCAGGGCCCATCATATATCTTCTACTTTTAAGACACGAAAAAAGAGTCCATAATTTACTTTACCATTTATCTAAAGAGTCGGCTCTGTGGCTAAGTCAATGCAAACGCTTCGTAAGGCCGGAGTGCCGGGTTCGATTCCAGCTGCAGGCAATGCGCCTTGCGTTGGTTTCGACAGTGGTATCAGGGGGCCGACCGTCCAGTAGCAATGGCAAACTACTGGACGTAAATTTGCCTAGAGAAACCACACAACAGCCAGTGGCTGCTGGGGTTGGTTCTGCAACGTCCTGTAAAGGATACGCAACTAACCTTTATATCTAAAGTCGGCGACTGTGACTTAGGCGTTGCGAACTTCTTCAGCATTCCGAGTCCTCGAGGTTCATCGTGCATATATCATACCTCATACCTCTGGTTGGCCGCCTTTTTCCTGTTGGTGATATCAAATGTTTGTAGGTCTGCCTGGATATTATATTACCATCGTCTTTTTGATCTACCTCATGATCTACGACCACTCAGCCCCCTTGTGTATACAGTCGTTACCTCTCTGTCATCTGACATTATCTTAATATGCCCTAGAAATTTCAGTCTATTAGCCCTCACGATCAGTGATGATGTAAACAGATTATAAATTCTGTTGTTTCTTCTCACTCTCCATTCTCTGATGATTGCATCTGTGATGGGTCAAAAGATTTGTCGTATGACTGATTTCGAAAATTTGTAGTAAGGCTTTATCTCTTTTAGTTGTGCTCCAAGTTTCAGAGCCATATAAAACGACTGGTCTTATCAACGTTTTATAAATTTTGATCTTGGTGTTTACAAGACTTTGACTTTAGCAGACGTCGAAGCGCATAGTATACGTTGCGAAGGCTCTTTGTAATTTCAAGGTGCCGGGTTCAATCCTAGCTAAGTTCGACTTAGCAGCAGACCGCCTTGCGTTGGTTTCGAGAATGGCTTCGAGAGCCGAACTTGTACAAATAACTGGCAAACTACTGAAAGAAGCACTGCCTTGTAAAATCATCATCATCATGTTGCAGGTCCTTTGCAGAACGTCGCTCTCATCACGGTCTGCCTGAAAGAAACTCGGTCTCTCGCCAGCTCTCCCGCCTCATGTACTTTCATACTCAAGGAGTCACTTATATCCTGTGCCCATCTTCGTGTCGGTCGGCCCCTGCCCCTCCTTCATGCCTTCTGCTATAATTTTTTTCCAATCCGTCGTGGCGCTTGATATGACCAAAATATTTCAGCTTCCGAGTCAGGATGCTGTTTATTAGCCCATCTTCCTTGATGTTCAGATCTTTTAAGATGTCAATATTTCTCTTCTTCTTTGTCCAAGATATTCTGAGAATCTTTCTATAGCATTTCAGCTCAAAAGTCGCTATTCTCTTTCTCAAGGACTGAGAGATAGTCCATGATTCACATCCGTATGTTGCTATAGGAAAGATGCATGCTCTCAATATTCTAATTTTTATCTCCTTGCTGGTGCTTAACCATAAACTTTTAAGGCTGATCAATCTTGTGAAATCACAACGTCCTGTAGATAACTTTATATTTCTAAATCCTCCTTGGGTGCGGAGAAGGCTCCCCTACATGACTTTAGTGTGACTAGAATAAACACTACAGGATTCCTCCCACAATCTGTTTACCGTGTGTGACTTCAAATAAACCCCCTAGCTACAGAACCAATTCATTAGTTATGGTGCTCGAAACGAGATGATGATACACAAGGCGCTAGGCATGCAATGTTTCGGGTATTTGTGCTTCCCCGTTTAAAAAAAAAAAAAATGGAAATATTTATCACACACGGGCCTCTCCGTCTTTTTCAACCCTCTTGCATGTCTTTTTATGCCGTTCTCACCTCACCCCTCATATATATATATATATATATATATATATATATATATATATATATATATATATATATATATATATATATATACACACAGACACACACACACACGCAGACTAAACAATTATTAGAAAACCTTGTTAAGTCTACGATGTGTATAGAATGAAGAATAGAACTTATTTTGTTTTTTTTGCAAACCAAAGCAATCATATACTGTACAGAGGTACATAGGTTTTATGTGTGTGTGTGTGTGTATATATATATATATATATATGTAACATCAAGTAGCGTCGGTGATTATGCCTATCCACTGTCAGTTTGTGTGCCGAGATCCCTATCTGCCATGATACTAGGCTTTTATGAAATCTTATTGCGTTGACTTGATGTCTCTTTCTCCACTTTTCTTTCCAGTGGTCACAAAATGACGACTGTTTTTCTGTTGTCTGATGACTTGTCGTCGAGCCCTTACTTCTGTGAAAACATCTGGAGAGATAATGGGGGGTGCAGCCAGAAAATGGAAACAATGTGGGGGGGGGGGAGGGTTTGGGGGGGGGGGTAGCAGGGTGTATAAGCTCCTAGGTTCTGGCGCCCCTGGATTCATACACACATGTCAAATGTTAACCTAATGCTCTTTGAACTTGTTGCTCTGTTGACTGAAGTCCCTTCTAGCCATCTTCACGCTGCATTGATGGCAGCAAGTGATCCTCACACTTGAGCCTGCTGACTCCAGTCTCAAACAATGTTGAAAGGCAAAGAAAAAAGGACAGTGCGACCACATTTACAGTTGGCTCACCTAACACGACCCCCGCCCCCCCCCCCCCCCCCACAATTCAACTCATGAAAAAAATGTATATACTTCTCATGATTTTCCCCAATTTCTGACGCGTGACACAATTAAAGGCCATGCTAAAATCAACAAAACAAGCACAGAAATATACGTCACATTCTCTAAAATTTTCAAACATTATTCTCATATTAAAGATGTGATCCCTAGTTACTCTAGCCTGCCTGAACCTGCTTGTGCTTCGTGTAGCTCATGTTGTAACTTTCTTACACTTCTCTTCATGATGATTCGTAAAAAGATTTTGGTTTTGTGCCCCCCCCCCCCCCCCCTCATTATTGTCAAATCTAAAAATTAAAAAAATGTCTATAGTTAATCAATTATTGGTACTAATTACAGCGCGTCTACGGTGTTTAGCTTGACTGAATCGTGTTGCTACTTGGCTCATCCGTGTTGCTACTAGGCTGTGAAAGTGTCAGATTCGCCTTTATCCTGTTATTTTAAAGGTAATAGATATACTTACTCTTTCCTTGTCTCCATGCGCGGGTTTCGTTTAGGTGTGGGGGTAGGTGGAGTGCGGGGCATAGGTCAACTGTCACCTAACATGATGGATGTCGTAGGAGTCTACTAATTAGGGTGTCTTTTGTTTGTAACTGGTCCCACGAGGATTGCAGTCTGTAGGATTATCATCTTAAGGATGAGAATCCTGCATGTACAAATCTCTGTAGGCCCCATTCAACCGTAAGATTATCTCATCACAATATCCGCACACAACAGAAGATAGAAAACAAAGATATCACCATTTTCTTTATTACAAAATATAGCAGACCTGCCAAAGCATCCATCATTATTTATTATAATATATATGATGAAATAACAAATAATATACACCATATTTATAATTTAATTAGTGCTGACTCAGCTGGAGCCGGTTGTGTCTGACCTCTTTTTCACCTCTAACTTATCTTTCAAAGAACCTACCCCATGCATTATCTTCCCTATCTGAACCACCTCTTGTAACTCCTTCCATGTTTCCCACAGATTTCCTTTTATTGCCCTCGTCTCTATAGTACCCATATCTTTCCTGTATTGCCCACGTCTTCCCTATACTGCCAACATCTTCCCTATGTTGCCCACATCTTCCCTATACTGCCAACATCTTCCCTATACTGCCCACATCTTCCCTATACTGCCAACATCTTCCCTATATTGCCCACGTCTTCCCTATACTGCCAACATCTTCCCTATATTACCCATGTCTTCCCTATATTACCCATGTCTTCCCTATAATACCCATGTGTTCCTCAAGAATCTTCTCCATGTTTTTTTCTGATCTCTCTATACAGTGGGACTGCAGGATACAAGTTTTTCAAGATAAGAGGTTAGGTTTCTTAGATTTTTTTCTCCTCAGAATACGAGGTGAAAAAAGGATGGAAGCGGCAGAGATACGAGGTCAGGCTTGCCAAATTTTCTTTTTCTCAGAATACGAGGTGAAATAAGGATGGAAGCGGCAGAGATACAAGGTCAGGCTTGCCAAATTTTCTTTTTCTCAGAATACGAGGTGAAATAAGGATGGAAGCGGCAGAGATACAAGGTCAGGCTTGCCAAATTTGTTTTCTCCTCAGAATACGAGGTGAGATAAGGATGTGAGCGGCAGAGATATGAGATCAGGCTTGCCAATTATTTTTTTGGGGGCCCAAGAATACGAGGTGAAATAAGAATGTAAGCAGAAGAGATATGACGTCAGGCTTGCAGATTTACCCCCCTCCCCCCATTCCACAGAATAGGAGGGGAAATCAGGAACTGAGCGGATGAGATGAGAACTCTCAGCATTACCCCACAGCAGCTCTGTGACTTTTAAACGGATTAAGTCACGTTAAAAAAGCTGAAGTAAGACTGAAGCCAGTCACCTGATGATGATGTAGTATAATGAATGGCCTGAAGTAACCCTGTCTTTTGCTGCCGGCAAAAACAAAAAAGCAGGGCCATAAATTTTGCCCATTAACTAAATGAACTTTGTCGTTCTGAAACTAATAGGTGATTTCCAGAGGGCTGGAACGAATGACAATTATTTACATTAATTTTAACAGTAAAAAACAGTTTCAGGATAAAAGTTATTTGCCACACAAGCTCAGTTATGGAGTGGATCAAATTCACATCCTGAGGTATCATCGTTTTTTTTTTTTTTCCCTTGTGTTTTTTAATTACGAGGCGGGTTTTGTAAGTCCTACTATTCTTTAGTACTACTTTACTTCCCCTGATCAGATTTCAAATTTTCACATCCTCGCTAATCACCACAAGATCTTATGTTTGTTTACTGTAAGTGGTTTTGTAAAGCTAACATTTGTGTTTTTCTTATTTTATTTCTCTTACCATTTTCTATCTTTTCTCTTCATTATCTTTTGAATCTTTGCTTAAAAAATTTTTTTTTAGACTTCTAAAACACAGAACTAAGTATGTAAGAAAGATAAGAACAGGAACACAGAATTAATCTCAAGCAGCAGTAGAAGGAGAATCAACACACATTGTATTTACAAGAGATGTCATGGTCTTAAAAACATTAGGCAGGCAACAACATGACCAGTTTTTCAAGAATTCACCATGTGATGACTTTCCTCAACCAGAGACAGAGAGACTTTCAGGTGTGCCGTGACCACAACGTTCTTTAAAGGAGCTGCTGACTGAGGCTGGTATAGACTGCAAGGTTTAAAACTACCCATGACAGCTCCCAAGTGCATACATTATAAATGGTTCTAACGGAAATGTTCTGTGAAATGAAAGCGGCCAGCATGATACGGACCCTATCGTCCACTGAGTGTCTAGAAGCCCATGAAGTAGCATTTTTGTAAGCAAGGATACATCACTATCGTTATGTTGTGCCATATGTGTACTACAGGACTCACAGTCGGTACTCCCTTCTGTTTTATTTTGCCAAATCTATTCAGTATCATGTATGGAATCTATTCCAGCACCTCTGGCCTCTTTCATCAACATTTATTTTAAGGTTCTCATTCATATTTGTCCGTTTCCTTAATCCATCAGTTTCCCAGTTCATCTTTGGTGATTCTTTTCTACCTTCTTCTCAGGATGTGCCCACTATATCACCATCTTTGTTGTCTCTCAACTGTTGGTACTACTGGTTGTCCAGACATAGGTCCAAAATGGTACTACTGGTTGTCCAGACATAGGTCCAAAATGGTACTACTGGTTGTCCAGACATAGGTCCAAAATGGTACTACTGGTTGTCCAGACATAGGTCCAAAATGGTACTACTGGTTGTCCAGACATAGGTCCAAAATGGTACTACTGGTTGTCCAGACATAGGTCCAAAATTGATATCTATTTACAAGAAATCTGATTAACTACAACTTGACATATTGAAGCTCAGTTTGTGACATTATGATTGGTTCCTGGCATTCTGTAGCAGCTCTCGAGAGATGATCAGTCTTTGTATTTGTGCTGTGCCCTCGTAAATCTGTATGCAGAAGGAAAACATTGCAGACTCAATGACTAGGAGGTAACGGTCTTTGGAACGTACTGTATTTAACGAAAGACAAGATGTCTGTTGTACACAATACAGAAAAGCCGAGTGCGTAGTTAAAGAAGAAGTAGAAAAAAAGAAGAAGGAAGATGAAGAAGAAGAAGAGGTAGAAGTACAGGAGGAGAAGACTGAAGAAAGCTAAAGGAGAAGAAAGTAGAACACAAAAATACACACAAAAGAAGAAACACAGTTTAAAAGCGAAAGTAAAAGTCAGCACAGAGGAATAAGAAGAAAAGTGAATGAAAAGTAGGAAAAAAGATGGGAGAAGAGGAAAATGAAAAAGAAAAAGACAAAAAATGGAGAAGAAAAAAAAAATGCAATCCAAATAGAAATAAAAAAAAAAAAAGGGAAAAGAAAAGGCAGAAAGAAAAGGAGGAAGAAGGAGAAGAAGAAGCAGCAGTAGCAGCAGAAGAAGTAGCAGTAGCAGAAGAAGCAGCAGCAGCAGAAGAAGGAGGAGAAGAAGAAGAAGAAGAGACGAGGAGGAGGAGATGGAGAAATATCCTTAAAAGTCTAAAAGCAGTGTATAGTAGAAAAGTGAGCTTACTTGATAAATCTTGGCATCTCTCATGAGCTTCTCCACTGGGTACTCTGAATTAAAGCCAGCGCCACCAAAAATCTACAAGAAGAAATCCACCCATCACTGTCTACAGTTAGAATAACACACATACAGAAAAGATCTAATATGATTAACTGAATCAACAATTAACATCCCTGCACTTGGGACTTTCCTAAACATGCTCTGTCTTCTTCCTCAGTAGCCAACACAGAGTCGATTTGCTAATTTAATAGTTGCAATCTGATTAAAAGTCTGCCTAAGGTTCCCCTTCAGTATTGAATATCTTCTCTTCCCTCACTGCTGTATTTGTCTGTCAATGTCTAGAGGACTGTTTCACTGTCCACTTGATTCTAGACAGCCTTCACCAATAAGGTCTAATATTCAACACAGGATACCAAGAACTGTTTGTGTTTCAACCTGGTGGTCTTGTGTTTCCCCAGGGTACAAACAGAACTAATGGATATTACAATACCTTTACACCCCAGGGTAGAAACAGAACTAATGGATATTACAATACCTTTACACCCCAGGGTAGAAACAGAACTAATGGATATTACAATACCTCCATACCCCAGGGTAGAAACAGAACTAATGAATATTACAATACCTTTACACCCCAGGGTAGAAACAGAACTAATGGATATTACAATACCTCCATACCCCAGGGTAGAAACAGAACTAATGGATATTACAATACCTCCATACCCCAGGGTAGAAACAGAACTAATTAATCTGGGTGTGGGTTCTGGGGCTCCATTGTGGGGAGGGGGAAAACAGATCTACCATCCCCTTACAAGCATGCCCTAAAAGTCAACCTATTAGGAGTGTTTCATTTCAAGTGTGCATATGCCCAAGAAGCAAGAAACCAAAATAAATAAGGCAGATCTGCAAAACGGATGTGCATATCAAACTCAAGTTCTGGAATAAGACCAAAGTTCAGAAGTGGATGAGCAGCCAGAACTTTCTGCTGGAGTTTACAGCTGGTGAATGCAAAGAAGAAGAAGAAGGAGAATTAAAGAAAACTGTAATGTTTTTCTATACCCCAGGGTAGAAAGAACCAAGAAGGTTGTAATGTGTACATCTACAGTGCAGGGTAGAAGAGAAGTAAAGATGACTGTAACTATGTCTGTTCTCAAGAAGATAAAAGAATACAAGCCATCTGTGTATCTTTTCTAGGAAATTGTAAAAAAACCAATACCAGCATTTTTAGCTTTGTGATTTTACTAGGCGGTTTTACATTCAGTAGTTTGCCATTGCTTCTCTGAATTGGTGGTATTCAATGCAAAGCAGTCTGCTGCCAAATATTCTGCAGACTAGAATCAAATCATGTATTCTGGAATGTTGGAGTATGTTCACAATGCCTCAACTAAAGATGCTGACAAAAGAAGTGAAGATAATTGTAAAGTACCTCTACACTTCAGGGTAAATAGGGAAGACAATGAACAAACAGGATACAAGAAATAAAAAAAAAATATACCTGAACAGCATCAGTGGCACACTTGTTAGCAACATCCCCAGCATAAGCCTTGGCAATAGAAGCGTACAATGTATTCCTTCTCCCTTGATCCACTTCCCAGGCAGCTCTCCGAGTGGCCAGTCGAGCTGTCTCTACACCGATGGCCATGTCAGCCAGCAGGAAGGCAATGGCTTGGTGCTGAAACACATCCATCAAGTTAAACAGCACTCATAAGTTACAGCAGGTTTGAGTTCTTGATGGAGAATGGTTACACAAAGTAGGTTTTGATCAAAATATCTTGATATCGGCTTTAAAAGACAGAAATAAGTAAGAAGGCGCTTGAAAAAGAAGAAAGAAATATAAACAAGTTAAATAATATTAGAAATTAAATAAAGGTATGCTGAATATTAAAGACTGAACAGCCTTAAAAGTCCATGGTTTAGCACCAGCAAGGATATCAAAATTAGAATTTTGAGAGCATGCATCTTCCCTGTGGCTACATACGGATGTGAGTCGTGGGCTATCTCTCAGTCCTTAAGAAAGAGAATAGGGACTTTTGAGCTGAAATGTTATAGAAAGATTCTCAGAATATCTTGGACAAAGAAGAGGAGAAATACTGACATCTTGAAAGATCTAAACATCAAGGAAGATTGGCTAATAAACGGCATCCTGTCTCGGAAGCTGAAATATTTTGGTCATATCAAGCGCCACGACGGATAGGACAAAATTGAAGTGGAAGGCATGGTGCCAGCCACCTTTACTTCTCGGGACTGCACCCAGTACCCACTCAAGGCTGGGTCGACCTGGGAGCCAAGGTCATTTTTGAAAAAAAAAAAAGTCTAGCTTTGCCAAGGTGCAAACCTATGACCTTCCGATCCGAAGGTGAGCGTCTAGCCCTGAATTAGTAGGGTCTGTTTTAATGTGTTACACTTGTGAAATAAAAAAAAATTGCATTAGCACCCCTTGGGTATCTGATGCTAAACCCCCTGGGATTGAAAGAGTTAAATGGAAACAATAAAGAAAACAGCCAAGGTCAAACAGAAATAGAAGTGGCCAACAAAGAAATATGTAACTGGAGAACAATGGTCACCAACAGCTATATTACAAAATAAAATAAGCAATAAAGCACTTGGAAAAGAAGATATATATATACAAATAAAGGGATGCTGAATATTAATTCACACACAAATCATTAGCTGTTTAATTCTTCTTCTTATTATTATTTTATCTTCATTCTTTTTGTTCTTCAGCATTCCAAGCCGTTCAGATTCACTGCTGCTGATTTCAACCCCCTCTATTCAACTCAAATGCCAACATGAAACTAACCTCACAAATTGGTTTCCCCATTGACTTCCTCTCCATGGCATATTTTGTAGCCTCATCGAGGGCTCTCTGAGCCAGACCCACTGCTCCGGCTGCAACCTGGCAAAGTAGACAAAGTCAGCATGTACTCAAAGACAACAACATCATCATGATCATGCTGTTGTATTGTTATCTGCCACAGAGGGCTGACAGTCTACCCGTCGACTCTATTCCATCCTGTGTAACTGTTATTTAAAGATATAAAATGACCATAATAAATGTATACATTTCAGCAAAAGAAATAAGAGGAGAACAACCAAAGGAAAAAACAACAATGAAGGAAAGAACAGTGAAGAAGATTTAGGGGCTAGAAATAATAATTAATAAAAGGAAGAATAATGAAGAAGAAAACGTAGAAGCAAGTAATCTGAAAAATAAGAAAAAATAAACAGGTCAAACAGAAACAAAGGGATGTTTTGCTGCCTACAGTTCATAGACAGAATGATGGAAAAAAACACACATGAAGACAAGAAAAAAAAACTAGAAAGTTTCAGTAACTTGTTCTCTGACTCCCTCACAGCAGTCTTGTCTGGCTCCCTTCATCTTTTCTGCTGATCTTGTTTGTCTGGTCAAGGTTGTAGCAGTCACAGTTATCACTTGATTCACCGACTTCCCCTATCTCACCAGAAGTCTTCAGTTACCAACCTTGTCCCCTACACATCCACTGTCTGAAACACCCCTGCCAACAAGCTGATCTGATTTATTTTCTCTTAAATCCACTCGCAGGTCCTGGCAGGTCCACTATAACAAGAGGTAGTCCTTTACAATATGTCTGTTCAAGTGTGTCTACAGGAATATGGAAAACACATTAAAAAATAGAATTATCTTCTTCTTCTTCTTAATGTTCACTGGCTATATACTCTGGCAGAAAGTTCTGGTTATTCGTCCACTTCTGGATTTTGGTCTTGTTCCAGATCTTGAGTTTTGCATGCACATCCCTTTTACAGATCTGGCTCTTTTGTATGCAGACTGCTGGTTCCTCATTGGTGGGCAGATGTACTCTGACTTCAAAGAAACACCCTAATTAGGCACCCTTTTACCAAGCAATTTTAACATATGCCAGTAAATGGTGGAGAACCACAAAAGACATGGGATGAAAGTTGAATGCATTCAAAAGCAAGCAATAAAACAAGTATGGCATTATGCTAGGCAAGCATGATAGCTGGTGACAGACAATCACTCAACAGGCACTGAAATGAGACACAAATAGATAAGGATATCCAAAAGAAACCTGAGTTGAAACACGGATGAGAGTGGCCTAATGTACTGGATTGGACTCTATCTATGATATCTAAAGAGTTCACCGGCTGAAAACTCTTGCGGAAAGTTCTGGGTGTTTGTCTACCTCAGGACTTTAGTCTTGTTCCAGAACCTGAGTGTTGTGTGCAGATCAGCTTCACATACTTGGCTTATTTGCATGCAGACTCTTGGTTCCTTGCCTCTCAGGCTAATGTACTCTGATTTAGAAGGATACCTTCAATTAACCGACTCCGACGAGATGCTGGTTGTGGAGGCAGTGGTTCTATTCCAGCACTCCCAACAATGCGGCCCAGTAACCCACATGGAGAGTATGGGTAACCAAACACAACATCTCAACAATGATTACTTACAGGAGGCCTGGTCTTGTCAAATGCTCCCATGGCAATCTTGAAACCAGTTCCCTCTGTCCCCAAAACATTCTGAAAGCCAACGATGTTTAAACGGTTTTATAGTTGTGAAGCTACGGCATTTCTAGTATACACTAAAATATGTGGTATCTAGGAAAGTGCAAGAGTTAACTAGCTTGGTAGCCAGTAGTTTAAAGCGTAATACATAACTCATACATCATAGAAAGTCACTCACAGTATATCACACTACAGCTAATAACCCATACTTACAGAAGAAGGTACAGAAGAATTGGTCTAGGAGAATCCTAGCACTTTACTGCAGGCCGTAAGTCATAAATTATAATTCGCACTGATGGCAATCACCCACCCCTTTCTTCCCCAATCTGATCCCTAAATCTACAGCTTTAGTCATAATTAACTGAATACGGGTTGAATCATCACAGGAAATCACTCATATATGACTTTACAACAATCATTACGGCACATCGCTCAGACATGACTTTACAACACTCATCACAGCACACAACACATACATGACTTTACAATAAGCACAATAGCACAAAATTTGTATTTGACTTTAGAACAATCATCACAGTACATCACTCATCAATGACTTTACAACAATCATCACAGCCCATAACTCAAGCATGACTTTACAACAAACATCACAGCAAATGACTCATGCATGACTTTACAACAATCATCACAGCACACAACTCATACATGACTTTACAACAAGCACAAAAGCACACAATTTGTATATGACTTTAGAACAATCATCACAGTACATCATTCATCCATGAATTTATAACAATCATCACAGCACATAACTCAAGCATGACTTTACAACAAACATCACAGCACATCACAAATAACAAGTCAGTGGCATAGCTGCAGCAGACTCACCTCCTTAGGGACAACAACATCTTCAAAGGTGATCCCTCTAGTGTCCGAACACCTCTGACCCATGTTCCTCTCCTGCATATGATACAAGAGGATATTTTTCATCTTAGTAAACACAAATTGAACAGCCTTAAAAGTCTATGGTTAAGCACCAGCAAGGAGATGAAAATTAGAATTTTGAGAGCATGCATCTTACCTGTGGCTACATACGTTTGTGAGTCGTGGACTATCTCCCTTTCATAAAAAGAAAGAGAATAGGGTCTTTTGAGCTGAAATGGTATAGAAAGATTCTCAGAATATCTTGGACAAAGAAGAGGAGAAATACTGACATCTTGAAAGATTTAATCATCAAGGAAGATTAATAATCGCATCCTGTCTTGGAGGCTGAAATATTTTGGTCATTTCAAGCACCACGATTGGAAAAAATTATAGCAGAAGGCATGGTACCAGGAAGGAGGGGCAGGGGCTGACCGACACGAACATGGGCACAGGATATAAGTGACTCCTTGAGTATGAAAGTACATGAGGAGGGAGAACTGGCGAGAGACAGTGTTTCTTTCAGGCAGACTGTGATGAGAGCGACGTTCTGCAAAGGACCTGCTACATGATGATGATGAGTAAACACAATTAACAACAAAAAAACAGATCTACTCTTCTTCTTCTTCACATTCACTGTTGTGAACTCCAGCAGAAAGTTCTGGTTGTTCGTCCACTTCTGGACTTTGGTCTTCCCATGTGGGTTCCAGAGTCCCACATTTTGGAGAAAAAACAAGAACAGACCCACAACCACCCTAACAAGCATGTCATAAAAGCCAACTAATTAGGGGTGTTCCCTTCAAAGTCGGAGTGTATCTGCCTGAGAGGTGAGGAACCAACAGTCTGCATACTGGCTATTTGTCCACTTCTGAACTTTTATCTTGTTCCAGAGTTTAAGTTTTGTGTGCACATCCATTTTACAAATCTGGCTTATTTGTGTACAGACTGCTGGTTCCTCACTTCTCAGAAAGATGCACTCCAACTCCTAAATTGACTTTTAGGACATGCTTGTTAGAGGGTAGTGGGTCTATTCTCACCCCCCTCCCTACAATGGGGTCCTGGGACCCACAAGGAAATGCCACACACAAAACTTGTAATGGACGTTTATGTCTGTAAGAGAGGACCATCATGAGTGTTTGCAGTAAGTAATAAGAGGGGTTAAAATACCACAAAGCTAATGCGTGTGGTAACCAAGAGGGCAAGAGGGAATGTTACAGGCATCACTAAGTGAAACTATCAATAACTCTGTGGTAGTTGTACTTTTCACATAATAAATATCCTGTTCAACCCTTGGGCTTATAATTATGATTGCCCGTGTGGGTTCTGGGACTTCATTGTAGGAAAAACAAGAATAGACCCCTGCCTCCCCAAAAAGCATGTTATAGGAGTCGACTAATTGGGTGCTACCTTTGAATTCAGAGTGCATTTGCAACGAACAACCAAATGCACACAAATAGGTAAATAAATATCATATAATATCATAGCTGATAGACTGGCAGGCACTGCATTAATTGAAGATGGCTGGCCCATGGATCACGCATTGTCATTGTCCTTAGAGAGATAGGACGTTCTGAGGATTTTGGAAGCAACGTGTCCACATCACTTCTAAGAATACGCGAACTGGGAACTGGGAGTAAAGATCGGCACAGCCAAGCATGAGAAGCACACTGGACGCACATAAAATCTTGTTAACTAACATAGGACTGGTACTATTAACTGCAGGACGCTGATGAATATGTTGAGAGGGGAATCTGAGCGCCTATGGATGTGTCCGGAGTGCTGTGAAGATAATCTAACTCATAACTCGTAAGTCAATAAAACGGTTGTTTATGCAAAAATTAGTCCAAATGGACCAACAACCAAGACTTTTCGCCAAAGCTGACAGCCAGTGAAAAAGGAAGGGAAAAAATGAATAATTAAGATATATAGTGTCCACTCACTTTTCCGTTACCAATTTTACCTTTCTCCCCAAGATAATGTTCACAGTAACTTTGTAAAAAAAAATTTTTTTTTTAAAGTTAAATTTCTACACAACATCAAGTAAAACAATCCACACCTCTGCCTTTCACTAAGTTACATATTGTAAATTTTAATGTTATTTCAATGTTAACAAATGCTAGTGAAAGCTGGCGAACCACTTTAGACCTGGAACAAAAATTAAATGCATATGCAAACAAATTCCTGGGGACATTGATGAATATTGAATGGGATGAATTCCAGAAAGGTGAAGAAAAAAGAGAAATGTCTGGACAACAACACATATCAAGTGACAAGACAGAGAAGGTGGCAGTATATTCTACACATGCTGAAAGGAGGTCGACAGAGAATTACCACACGGATACTGTCTATCAATCCATCCATCCATATATACACACATACACTTAAAGGTACTGAAATGGGAAACAGATGGGCTGAGGATGTCTAAGAGAAACCCTAAAACAAAGTTGCTGAAAGAGGCCAAAAGTACTAGACCCAACCATCCACAATATTGAGAGAATAGCAAAGGATAGAACAGAACAGATGACCACACTGCATGCCTCATGTGATGCACAAGGTCACCACAAAAAGATGACGATGATGACTCTACCTTTCTTCCCAGTATAATGCCAGGGGAATGTGCATCTACAATAAACCCAGTGAAGGCTTTGCCCGCAGGTGTCTGAGGGTCACTGCTGGTTCTAGCCAAAACGAAATACCAGTTGGCCACCCCTCCATTGGTGATCCACATCTTCTGACCGTTAAGGACGTATTCATCTCCTTTCTTTTCTGCCTTAGTTCGGATTGCTGCAACATCGGAGCCTGCGCTTGGTTCAGTGACACAGTATGCCTGGAGACATGCAAGAGAGGTAATTCAATGCGACTGTTGCAGGAATAACACAGTGATAGACCTTCACAAAAATTAAATATACCTGATGTGATCCCAACAATTAGGTCTGAAAATCTATAAGGGAAATAATGAGAATAAACAATGCAAATAGTAATCTGGTTTCTCTTAATGGTATCCCACTCCATAATGTGGAGTCATACACCTTCTTGGGCAGTAATGTAGGTAAAGATGGGGGAACTGTCAGAGTTATTAAAATACAAATACAAAAGGCAAAAGGAGCTTTGACAGCGCTAGGAAATGTGTGAAGATCAAAAGAAATTATACAAAACTTATATTGTTTTTTTCTAATGTCAAATCAGTACTGTGCAGTAAATATACTATACTGTGCCAGAAATGGACAATGAATTCAGGGCTCATTTTTTTGCCAGTGGCAGACTGGGCATATGATGCCAAACTCATATTTGTATAGACCAACTAGAACTTGGTGGGTGATTTGATCAAGTTGTGTTATGGGTCATCCCGGAAACTATGGCCCATTTAACAATAAAATTAAAGAAAAAAAAAAGAATAAAAGACCCACCTGGAAGGCTAGACAATAGTCAGCAGGCACATCTGTAGCTGCTAAATTATTATTGTTCCCTATTTTTACAGACCTACCAAAAAATGGACCTTAATGATAAAACAATGCTGTATACTTACACACATGAGTGGCTCTTCAATCATCCTTCCAAGATACTTCTTCTGCTGCTCTTTGGTGCCAGCTATGATTACTGGCATTTCCTGCAGATAAAAGAGGCACATTCATAAAATCCTTAAATCTCTAAACAGCCTTCAAGTACACAGGGTATACTCTAATAACTCTTTAGTTTTATAGATAATCTGTCACTCGATGATGTCATGAACATCATGCTGACCACCTTTACTTCCCAGCACATTACCTGGTACCCATTTTTAGACAGGGTCAACTTCCGTGAACATTTAATTTTAAACATTCCGTCTCAGTGGGGATTACATCTTACGACCACCATGCCAGTAAGCAAGTGTGTTAACCACTGGGCTACAGTAGTTATATGTCTGCAATTCACTGATGATAACCTGAACTAAAGTGGATAACAGCCAAGTCAGTTTAACATCTAAACAGACAACACAGGAACAAACAAATGAGTTCTTCCTCATGAGACTTCCGGTCAAAATGGACGCTAGGCAGGGGCACTGTTCGGAGCCGAGGCAAATTTTTTGCTTCTGCCGGATGGTGGCTGATGCATTTTTGCTCCATTTGTAGAGTGGATATAGTTTCGTTGCCCAGCTTCTGACCTGAATGCATTGCGTGACACTGTGAGCTGCGGATTTCATTTGGAATGTTTTTTCCACTGTGACCAACGTGGTGGTGTGAATTGTAGATTCGAAAAATGGCGCGATGCCTGTTGTCGCAATATTGGTGGTGCCTGTATGTGATTAAATTTTATCACGTGGGCATCTGCTGATCTGTTGGTGACTTCTGCTACCATCAATGATGAACTGCATTTCTAATGTCAGACTGTTTGTGTTAGCACTTCAGATGGCTTTAATGCGTGTGTATGCTAAATATGCTGAGACAGCAGTCTGTCAATCTTTCCACAAGGGATTGTGATTAACATTCTATGTGTTTTTCGTTGGCACAAGAGCGGAGCAAAGATGGGGTGACCCGTTTGCTATGAAGCTGAAACTAAGACTACGAGACAAAATAAATGAGTGAATGAAAGAGAGATGAAACCAGACAATACAACAGGGACATGATGTACAAACCCCGAGTGAGTTAGCCTCAATGGCTGTCTGCACACCTGTACAACCATAAGCAATTTCTTCTGTTACAATACAGCATTCCTGCAGGCCAAGGTTGAGGCCACCTGTAACAAGATGAACACTGAACAAGTCAACAAATGAATGGCAGACACAAGTTTTAGATCACAAATAACAAACCAATAAAATACAATCCTTACTGTCACGATCATTCCCTGTATGGGTCCCACTGTGCAGGACAACAGAACAGACTAACTGCTCCTTAACCGTGCATCTCACAAGAGGCAACCAATAAGGATTTGCAAAAAGTTGGATATATTGGGTTGAAAGAGGGAAAATTTCATAGCCTAGCATCTCCGTGGAGGTTCCAGGTGGGGGGAGGGGGGTACAGAAGAATTGGTCTAGGAGAATCCTTGCACTTTACCGCAGGCTGTAACTCGTAAACTACATTTCACACTGATGGCAATCCCCCACCCCCTTCTCTCGCAATCTGATCCCTAAGTCTACTGCTTTAGTCATAATTAATTAAAAAGGGGTTAAACGCAGTGCAGGAGCTATTGATTTTAATGCAGACGTGATACCATCTACACTAGAAACGACCCCTTCTCCCCGGCAAAAAAAAAAATAAAGAAATAAGGATGACAAATCTCACTGGATCTATGTGCAACCTGTTCATAGATGGAAAGAGACATACAGACAGGCAGGCAGACAGATAGGGAAGCAGTTAGGCATTGTGACTGTCAGCCAGGCAAAAAAACCCCCCCCCCCCCCCCCCAAAGAAAAAAAACACGCCAAGACATAAAAATGAAAAATAGCAAGCCACAAATAAAAAAAAATTACAAAACTGCTCTCACAGACAAGTGCAACAGATAATCAGGGATTCAGCCAGGCAAACATGCAGGTAGATAGACAGACATACTGGTATACAGACAGACATGAAATAAACACAAACAGGCAAACAAAACAATAGACAGACTAATCAACTAAAAGAGGGAGCAAGAGAGACTAGATGACAACTCACCACAATGCTGGGGTATGTGAGTGTTCATCAATCCCAGGGACCAAGCTGTCTTCACCAGATCCCAGGGATACTGCGATAGAGGGCAGTGCCAAAAATCATGTTACATTGTAAGAATAATTATGAGACACACATGAAACATGTTATAACATAGACTAAAAATTAAGGACCCTTTTTAAAGCCTTTAGATGTACGGAGTATGGATATCTAGGCTTGTATTTTATAAACCGATCAGCACGCAGCAGATGATGGAGTCAGCGTTATGTCAGCTGCCTTTATTTCCCATGACATTACCTGACACCCATTTTAGGCTGGGTTGATCTCGGAGCCAAGGCCATTTTAAAACAAATCTGGCTTGAAGCAGATTTGAACCTTCAACCTTTGGGCCCAAGGCGAGTGTCTAGCTGCTACACCACACTAGCTCCCTGAGACTTGTTATAGTACAAATATAAATATGATACAGATCATGAGACATGCTACAATACATATCAGATACATCATCAGATATGCAACAATACAAATCAGATACATCATGAGACATGCTACAATACAAATCAAATACATCATCAGATATGCTACAATACAAATCAGATACATCATCAGATATGCTACAATACAAATCAGATACATCATCAGATATGCTACAATACAAATCAGATACATCATCAGATATGCTACAAATACAAATCAGATACATCATCAGATATGCTACAATACAAATCAGATACATCATCAGATATGCTACAATACAAATCAGATACATCATCAGATATGCTACAATACAAATCAGATACATCATCAGATATGCTACAATACAAATCAGATACATCATCAGATATGCTACAATACAAATCAGATACATCATCAGATATGCTACCATACAAATCAGATACATCATCAGATATGCTACCATACAAATCAGATACATCATGAGACATGCTACCATACAAATCAGATACATCATCAGACATGCTACAATACAAATCAGATACATCATCAGATATGCTACAATACAAATCAGATACATCATCAGATATGCTACAATACAAATCAGACACATCATCAGATATGCTACAATACAAATCAGATACATCATCAGACATGCTACAATACAAATCAGATACATCATCAGATATGCTACAATACAAATCAGATACACCATCAGATATGCTTCAGTGTAAGTGTAAGACAGATTACACTATAGAAAATATTCATAAATGAAACAGCAAAATCTGATATCATGCTACAGGATTGATCTATACTGACACAATGTCGCATAACATATTTTTGACAGGATTTGATGGTTTGAACAACGGATCAACATCACTGCACAAGAGCAGTAACCCATAAATGTTCCGTTCTACTTCTAACTCAAACCTGAGTCCGAAGAATCTCAGCAGTGCACAAATTTCGTAGCATCGGTGAGGATCCTGAAATACTTTAGATAGATTTTTAACTAGAAATTTGGCTCCATCAGGACCCGAACTCACGATCTACCAATCCACAGGCTACGTGTAGCTAGTCGCTACATCATGGTGGCTCTTGAAAGAATTATCAATGGCAGAAAAGAAAAGAGACACTATTGAATACCTCTATAGTTTTAATGTAGAAGAAAAGCAATAATACGTGAACACAGAAAAGGACAGATTAGACTAAGTGAATGGTTCACCTCTCCTGAAAGGTCATATTCCGGAGCCTTGGGAATGATTTCTTCTCTTGCAAACTTGCGCGCTGTTTGCTGGAACTCCAACTGTTCTGGGGACAGCTCTGAGGGGACAAAAATTGGGTTCCTTTTAGAAGAGAATGAGTCAGAAACATTCACAAGTGGTGAACACAGTGACATGCTGTAGTTCATTCAGTCTGCAGGCTGAACTCCTCTGTTTGGCAACAGGGCTATTGTACTAGTGTGGACATAAGTATGCATCTACTGTGTGATAGTGATGTAAAAAAAGGGCAGTTGAACGGCTCAGGCAGGCTAGAAAGACCCATATAACAAGCCCTTTACCTACAGACACTGTTCCCTGCCCTCATTGTCCCAGATCCTTCTGGGCCTGTACTGGGATAATAAGTCATAATAAGCCGATGAAGAGCATATGTGTGTCTTAGTTTGTACTGGCATGAAATAAAGCGTCCACATATGCTGTCTTATACTACAATGCAAAAAAGTGTTCATACATGTGCTGTCATATACTGGTATGTAATAAATAGTCCACATAAGAACTGTTATACAGGTGTGTTTAGAATAGTACAAATGTATGTCATGGCCTATATTTTACCCTGTGAAGATCTAATGTTGTTTTTTTAAACCACCCTTTTGCAATTCCAGGTCTCGTAGACTTTGTTTGGCTGGATGATGAGTTTGTGGGAGTGAATCATTTGGTAAGTTTCCATATCTACACAGCTTTTGACTACATTCTGTGTCCACCACAGTTTTATCCAGAAAACTGTGTATGATGTTCCCTGCCATAACCCTTCACAGGTCAACCAATCCCTCCTATCTGGGTCACTCCCTGGCCAGTATCTCACTACTGTGAGATACACAATGCAGAGCTTCCACTGTTCAAGAATGGATCAAGATCATGTGACAGACCAGTCTTATTTTTCTTCTTTCAATAATATAAGTTTTTATATCAGCAATTTTGTCTCTTGTATAAATTTCACTGCCGTTGCTAGTTCATTCAGTGGCACAACGCCTGGACAGTATTGTGGAGAGCATAATCTACTGAGTATCTATGTATTCATCCTCCCTGTGTGGGTTCAGGAGCCCTTTTGTGGGGGAAAACAAGAAGAGACCCCATGTCTCCTCAACAATCATGCTGTAGGAGTCAACTAACTGGGGGCATCCTTTGAAGTTGGGGTACATCTGTCTGAGAAGCAAGGAACCAACAGTCTGCATATAAATAAGCCAGATCTATTAATCGGATGTGCACAGAACACTCAGGTTCTGGGAAAAGAATAAAGTCTAGAGGTGGACCAACACGCAGAACTACCCGCTAGAGCTTACAGGTGGTGAATGTGAAGAAGGAGGAGGAAAAGAAGGAAAAAAAAAGACTACATCCTCATCCTAGAGCAACATTCTTACTTGCCAGTGTGAGTACCATACTTTTCACTAAAAGTGAAGCACACCCAAAAAGTGCTCACCCTGATGGGTAAATCCAAGTATTTGCCACACCATGGTGTGCTTCCCATCCTCTGCCGCACAGAGGTGCAACTCAGATTTTCCTTTTAATGTGTTATACCCCCGTGTGGGTTCCGGGGCCCCATTGTGGGGAAAACAAGAATAGACCCATTGCCTCCCTGAAAGCATGTCGTAAGAGTCGACTAATTGGGGAGCTTCCTTTGAAGTCGGAGTGCATCTGCCGGAGAGGCAAGGAACCAACAGTCTGTATTCAAGAGAATGAGATCTGTAAAACTGATGCACACGCAACTTTCAGGTTCTGGAGCAGGACTGCAGTTCAGTAGTGGACGAGCAACCAGAACCTTCCGCCAGAGTTTACAGCTGGTGAACGCGAAGAAGAAGAAGAATGTGTTATAAAATGATGGTGGCATTTCTCAAACTCTAATTTTAAGCTTAACAATGTTTGTCTGACCTATTATTGTTTTTTATTCATTTTCTTAACAGTACTGAAAATCTCATTTATGTTGACATCTTTTTATCTCTCCAGGTGATAGTGTTATATCTGCTCTAATAAGTCGCCAGAATCCACGGTGATGACAAATAGGACGAGCAAGACCTGCTCATGCTTAGAAATTAAACTGTGGTCAGGGATGAAATTCCTGCTATTCACAACATAAAACCTGGACAGTATTATAGAGACCATAATCTACAGAGTATCTATGTATTCTACCAAAAGCTATGTAATTATGTGCCATGACATTCGACCATGTGCATGCTGACTTACCAAATGATATTCCCCTGGACAGATGCTCTTGATCATTTTGAGGAGAACCAGAACTGGTCGCCAGACATCTTACTGCCCTGACTAATGACTTCACACAGGCTGGGGACTGTAACAGTTCATATTGGAATACACAAGAATATACACGGAAAATGGTTAAACCATTATCATGTAAAATATTAAATAAAACATACACAAAACTGACATTCATAAACATACAGCATCATACAAACATGAATATGCATGCTTATCCACTTACAGGCACCCTATGTCTAAACACCTTAACATCATGTGCAACATGTCTACGTTAACCCACACCATCACAGATCAACACAACAACACAGCCATGCATTTACAAACTTACACATCAACATATATATCCACATCCTCTAAAGTTCACAGACAATGAAATTCAGCCATATACACTTTCACACCAAAAATACACTCAAGTATACACATCCTCCCTATGTATGTTCCTGGACTTTATTATTGGAGAACAAACGAATATGCCCACTGCCTCATCCCCCCCCCCCCCCCCACCCCCCCTTTTCTCCTCCTCCTCACCAAAAAGCATGTTGAAAGAGGCGACTAATATTGAGTGTTTCCTTTGATGTCAAAGTCGAGGAACCAACAGTCAGTATACGAATAAGCAAAATCTGTAAAATGGATATGCATGCAAAACTCAGGTTCTGTGTTTAATGTTTAAATAAAATTGACAACACAGGCCTCAGGACATTCCCACAAGCGCAGAGTTCCAATTTCAATTATACCAATAGCAGTCTGATTTCCCTAATAAATTTTTCCTGATTTAGTCTTTTATGCTTCTGCTGCACACTGCTTGAACTCTTCTACTTTTTCTTTTTTGATCTTTTCTGCCTTCTCTACCTTATCTTGTAACCTGTGAGGTGACTATCACACCTTCCGCTATTGTTTAACTACTGCTTTCTTTTCTTTCCATGCCTGTTTAACTTCTTGGGTCCATCATGGAGGCTGCATAAATGTAGAACAGGTTGTTCTTTTACATGCCTTCTGCCTAAGGCATTCAAGTAAGGGGCCCTCTCATACTTAGCATTCTCACAGCCCTGATCTTGCTAGCTTTATAAATCAAGAAGGATCATGGCATATGGTCACTACCATGGTCAACAAGGACACTCCATTTTTCTCCAGCACTGCTGACTGGGTAAAAAACTACAAATCAGTAGCTGTGTCTCCATCATTAGGTCTCATTCTCATTCTAGTTGAACTAATATCGTTTATACAGACTATTTCTGAATCAACCATGGCCTCTGCTCGGGTATTTCCTTGAAGATTTTCCTGTGTAGTGTCCCATGTTGTGTTCCACGCATTAAAACATCTACACATGAAAAGCCTATTGCCAGGGATTCCCTATAACTCTGAGCCATTCCTACTGGTCTTATATGAAAGAGAGTCAAGAGCAGCATAAACATTTACTAAATTCTAAGTCATGCCCTCGTTATCTATCTGTATTTCCATAACCTCTGTTGTACTATGATTCCACTGGCCCAGGTACATACTTCACTCTATTCTTCACCAACAGACAATGCCCATGTCTTCCTCATCAAGTAGGATTTATACAGGACACTCAAATCTATCTGTATTTAATTCTGGAAGCAAAAGAATATCAAAATCAAAATCAAATTCTGCAGTATAGGCCCTCTCTGCTTGGTTCTGTAACATGCAAATGCCTAGAAGTGGACAAACAACTAGAACTTTTTGCCATAATTTACAGCTTCTGAACGCAAAAAAGAAAAAGATAACATCCAAACAAGCAAGCCCTCTTGCACAATTATGTCCTTACAGCACGGACTGAGACACCGGATGAGAAAAGAATGAAAAACTCCTGTTCTTTTTTTATAGGTACATGTGTGCTTTTCCTGTCCCTACCATGGCTCTGCCAGCAAGCCAATCTGGTCGTTCATTTTCTATAGCCCCAGTGTCCTAGCAGAAAAATTATACTGATTTCTGTCATATAAGATTTCCTTACTGACTTCAACCATTTTCTTCAAATCCATCTTGTCTCAATCTTCTTCAACATGCTCATGGAATCACTTATAAAGCATGCATAGGCCATTTTTTTGGGTCTCTAGCCATATCACTGCTTCTGTTACTGCCATCACCTCCATGGTCAGACTACTTGTAGTTGAGGCAAAAGTACCGCTTTCTTCTTTTACAATTTCCCCTCAAACCACAACCGTGAAAACCCAAGAGCTTTGTACGTGTCCAACGATGGATATGTCGGTGTAAAAAACTGCACTTCCGTCAGCAGAATTTTCAGGAATTAAAGCTTGAACTTCTGCCTTAACCACCAATGGTCACGTGTCAATTGCACACTTCCGGCGACTTAAATTGCGCACTTCCGGCGACTTAAATTGCGCACTTTCGGTGACTTCCGCCGCGAGTATCCCCCACCGTGGATTAGGGCTAAACTAGATGGCTGGGACTCACGAGCAGCAGCTACCGCATTTCCTGCAGCTGCCTTTTTATTTGCTCGTGAGTCCTAGCCATCTAGTTTAGCCCCAATTCACGTCGCGTGAGCGTCATGGGGGATACACTCGGCGATGGCGGAAGTCCCCGGAAGTTCGCAATTCGGCGGCGGCGGTATAGTTCCCGGAAGTACGCAATTGACACGTGACTGAGGCCCTGTTAAGGTATATTTTCTGCCTCAATAATTTGGGACCGTTATTTAGCGACTACAGTTTCGACAATTTGCGGCCTTTTTGGCAATTTCCGTTACCATGAAAACCGTTTGAAACTTGTTTGGGAAATGTCGGCTGGGGTTTCGGGATGGGTCCTAATCTCTCATGAAATTTTGCGATTGGTGTGATTTTCACCAGCTTTGAATAGCCGAAAACGACGGGAATGAACCCGATTAACAGCACATGTCTATGACAGCCGGACGTTCTCTGTTTTTCTGTTACATCGGTTTGATTGAAAATAGTGCTAAGTATTCACGGTTGGCTTTAAGGCCTTAAACATTACCAGACATGGTAATGCTAGTTATAATTGAATTCTCCGTCCAATTTTACATTTGTGTATAAAATTTCTTTCTTATCTGTGGCTGTTTTGTTTTACCGTGACATTTTTCATGCAATCGCTATTATGTGGCTGTGCCATCTTGTCCAATGAAAACAAAGCCAAAACGAAAGTTGCGCAGTTTGGTTGCGCAGAGAAAACTTCTTGTTTCTCAGACACAAGTTT
>CAJHNH020000983.1:361132-376168 GCA_905116865.2 Candidula unifasciata | reverse complement strand
CGGACAGCTGATAAGAATTGTCTGCCTGTGTCGCCAGGCGCACGTACTCTGTAGCTACAGCGACGTTCCTCCATTAACCCCAGAGTATCAACTCTGGTACCCATTTCCTAGAGGCTGGGTAAACCCCTGAGCCGCTCAGTTTCGAACACCGGTCGTGTGCTGCAGAGAGTCGCAGCTGGATTTGAAAGCGAGCCTCTTATCAACTACGCTAACGCGGTTTATGGAAGGTAAAGGGACAAATAATGCAATAAACATATTACGAACACTGATAGAAAGAGATGATAAAAATGTTGGAAGACATCAATGTAGACGGGAAAGATCTCAGAATAATTAAGGGGTCACTACATGAAAAAAATTTTTTTTTTTATTTACAATGTTAGACCAATTATTTTATAATGGTCATTTGTAGGGATGTATGTTGATACATTTGTACACTTCAAGTTTAAAAAAACATGGTTGCCATGGCAACAGCCGCCATCTTGATGAAAAAACGACATGTACTTAGTCAACTGAAATTTCAAAAACAAAGAAAGGTATTGAGAAACAGATGATTGATTCATGAACTTTAAACCTACGTTTAGGAACTTGGCTAGTTTATTTACTTCAAAAATGTTTCTTAATATTTTTTTTAGAATATTAAAATTTAGGTATGTTGAAAAAATACAAAAATGTAGCTTTCTGAGATAATAATCAAATTTAAAAACAAAATACTTAATAAACTATACTTTTAAATAGCCATGTAGCTTTAATATTGTGTTAGGGGTATCCACACCAAATTTCACGTCTCCAGTCTTTATATTAGCTGAGATTTTAGGAGATCCCACACACAACAAACAGAAAAACAGAATTGTTAGAAAAATGACTTTTAAACTTTCAAAGTCACTTAAAATATAATTAATAAAGAAATAAAGTGTTCTTACCCTATCTGTTGTATTCTGCATCATATCCACAGAAAATGTCACATAAATTTAACAATTAAATCCACCAGCAACATAGGTTATGCCTTCTGTTACATCATGCTGGTGTTCTTGTTCGAGTCGCCGTTTTTTCTGGTTTTTCCTCTTCCACTTCGAAAGACTTAACGTTTGTTTTTTGGAATCATAATACTTTCTCTTCAGCATTCTTGTAGCATACAAGTTGTTTGTAAGTCCCCATTCCAGTCCCATTTGGTCAAATACCATTTTCAGGCCTATAGGACCACAGTTGAAAGACAGAGTGGCAAGTGAAGTTGCTGTCTCCACTGCTGACATCGAAGCAAATGTTGTTTTAGGACAGCGCTGCCAAATCAATGCATTAAAGCTTTCATTGGCATTCTGAGTGCTCATTTTAGCACAGCGTTGAAGAAGATCTGGGTCTGTCAACCTTTTCACAACAGGGTAGATGATGCTGCCAACTTGCGAGGAAAAATGTTGGCCGATGTTTTTGGTGCAAACCTGTCTTCATGGCTCTCTGGAAGTGACACCAAGAATTTTCACCCTCTGGACAGAGTCTGTGGTTGGGTGCCTTGTCAGTGCTCATCAGGTTGAACAATCCACCTAACACTCCCTGCTTCATTTTCTTCACATCAGGGCTATTGTCCTTTAACTTTTTAGCCGAAGTGTTAGGTTTTTAAAAATGGCTTTCTAAGTTTGCAATTAAGCAACTACTTATTGCTTTTGTTTCTTTAAATTTCCAAGGCCATTATATATTCTTTTTGCAATGTGGTTAATGCAGTCTATTTTTTGCCATGTCAATGTCTTGGCATTTAGAGTTTTTCACTTCACTGAAGTCCTTTGCATTAACGTCACAGAGCATAGTGTCATAAATCAGACTTCTTTTCTCAACTGATCTTGAAAATATCATCCTCGCTGCCACCGTCTCCATGGCATTTGAAGAACAATCTGCATTCTTCTGACATTCAGATTTATGCCTTTCCATCCAGTTAAGAAATTCAGGTGAACTTGGCTTTGGACCACTAGCACACATTTTGCAATAATTGCTAATGACTTGCGTATCCAGAACGAGACCACTATCAACATCGATGGCAACCCCGACTCCATTGTGCGATGAATGGCCTCGCTTCTGCCATGTGCCATCGTATGATACAGTGATGATGGGGCACCCTGTGTCACTGGCTTTGTCTGGTTGGTGAACTGCAGTTGCTGATCTTTCTGCAACAACAGAAGCTGCTCGGCACATTGCTTCCTCTGCTGCTTTCCTGGCTGCAAGGCTCACACTTTTTGCTAATGTATAATATGTTGTTTGAGGCATCTGATTTTCAATATTCATGACAGAAAGAAAAGAATTTAACTTAGCATAGCCAATGCCATTGTCTTTACACCCAATGACTGCCCTATAGTTGATGTCATACTGTTTGTCAATTTGTGGAGATGTCCAGTCTGACCACTGTGACTCACAATCTGGACAGCAAATTTCTATAAGGGAGGCCAGACCATTTGTCTTTTTCGTAACCAGTTGTAAATTATTACATCTACAATTTCTGCAGCCCACTGCAGAGACAAGGGAACTGAAGAAACGTTGATTAATAATTGTGTAGGATGAAAGGTCATAGTTGGTTGTTTCCCCAGTCAGATTCTTGTTGTTGTATACTTCAAACTTCTGCTGTGCTCTACAACAACTTTCTGAGTTTGCAGTTTCAGCAGCACCTTCAGTACCCGTAGGCTCATTGGTGTCAGCATTCAAAGTAGAGCTGGAACACAAAAATAAAAGAAGCATTAAATTAACATCGATCACATTACCAGCATGGCATTAATTTAATGGTGATCGAGACGAAATAAAAGTAAAAGCGAGCCGAAACGTGAAAACGACATCATAAATTTAATTTTAGAAGTAGAAAAATTACCTCAGATTCAAAGATTCCCTAAGTTTCCTTGCATGAATTCCTCTAGGCTTTTTATATCTCTTTTTTTTGTCCAAACACAAATCCTTTTCTTGTCATAATGAAAGCGTATATAATAATCTTAATTAAAACACCAGCCGTCAGAACTTCAAAATGCGATGGAAATGAATCAGCACAAAAACAAACAACATTGGGGAAACCCACGCTCTGCGCATGCGTAGGATATTCGTCGTCAAGGAAATGTCTTATAGGTACCAATCAAATGCTGCCAAATAATAGAGCCAATGAAATGTTGGTATGGCTATGATTCTAATAGTTTCGTATATTGTCGGCAAAGCTCGCAGGTGCTTCCGTATATAGAGAAATGAAAAGGTATTTGGACGGCGGTAAAAATGATATATAACATGCCCTATAATAATATTTGGAAACAGCTGTTGCTATGTGTCAAACATTGCTATTTTGTGGTACAAAATTTATTTTATCCCAAAAAAATACATGGGGTGGTGTCTTTAGCATCAGCTTTTCAACGCTATATTGTTCACAAATGACACAAATCTTGTATGTAATCTATTCTACGAATGTCGAACTTTACAAAAACGAACTAATTGAAAAAGTAATATTTTTGTCACAAATTAACAAAAAATTCCATGTAGTGACCCCTTAAAAACATTTACTGGAACCAAGTAGCAGCAATTAAAGTGGGAAACAGATCGGGTACTTTTGAACTAATGAAGCAAGGGGTAAGGCAAGGAGGTGTCTTTTCCCCAGACTTTCTCTCTCTATATAGTGAAGTAATTTTGAGGGAAATTAAAGAGAATGCAGGAGTAAGAGTTGGAAAATACAATATAAACAATTTACGTTATGCAGACGATAATGCAACTGATTTACAACAACTGTTGGATATTGTGGGGATGGAAAGTGCTAAGAAAGGACTTTCATTGAATATTAAGAAAGCGGAAGTAATGGTTATATCAAAGAAGAAGATAATTCCACGTTGTGATGTCTCAATTGAAGGAAAAAGACTTGATCAAGTCAAAAAATTGAAATATCTGGGAACAATCATATCATCAAATGGAAAATGTGTGTCAAAGATTAAAAGCAGAATAGGTCAAGCGAAAGCTGTATTTCAGAAGATGAAAAATATCTTATGTGATAAATCGCTCTCATTTAATGTCTGAAAGAGTGTGCTAAAGTGTTACATAGAACCTGTTCTGCTGTATGGGAGCGAATCTTGGAATGTCACTGACCAAACTTAGAAGAATATGGAAGCAACAGAGATGTGATTTCTGAGACGAATGTTACGAATACCTTGGACAGCCAGAGTAACTAATAGCGATTGCTTGAAAGAGGCGAATGAAAGTAGATCTCTATATTTAACAATAAGAAAGAGACAAGCATGCTCCGTCCTCATCTTCAGCAGCCAGATGGAAGGGAACAGAAAATCACACAAAAATGAGGCACTGGATTGAAACCAGAACACCCAGAAGAAATTCTAAGAAGCACTTTTAAGAGTAAAGAGTTGGTTGCTGTTTTCCCCATAATATCTTCGTAATCCATCTTTCATTAACAAATCCAGCACACGCTAACTCAGGATAAACCAGGCGTAGGCTTACTCATAATAGTGGAAGCCGCTGTGGTGCAGTGGCTAGATGCTCGCCTGAGAATCCAAAGGTCGTGGTTTCGAGTCAGAATGGATCTGGACTTTTTCTTTTTTTCAGTGGCCTTGGTTACCAGATCGACCCAGCCTTGAGTGGGTACCAGGTAAAAGTCATGGGAACTAAAGGCGGCTGGCGTGTCTATAAAATATATTTCTAGCCCTATATGCCCAGTAAGACTCAACTCTTTCAGGCCCCAGCTGATTGAGAAGCTCCGATTCACCCACACTGCGCGCCAATCGTGTGTCCCGCGCATTTTGTTTAGCACAGTGATTCTCAAAACTGTGCGCCACTGTGCCCTGAGGGGGTGCGGGAGGGGAGGGGCGCGTCCTTTTCACAGGGGAAGGGGGCGCAAAATATTTGAAGATACACGAGTTTAATTTTTTTTTTTTTTTTTGGGGTACCTCTTACATGCGACTAGTCATAATTTTTTTTTTTATTAAGGTTAGATCGCCGTTGAGAAAGAAAAAAAAGTCGCCGCGACTATAACAGTTTTGGAGACACTTGATTAGCTCACTGTTTCGTACAAATGTTTAATATTTGTAACTTTATTTAGACATCATGGGAGGTTACTCTAACGTTTTTTAGTTGTTTACAAGTCTTGCCTGTTTCATGTGCTAACCAGCTTCTGAGTGATAAACTAAACCGGATACTTATTGTAACTTTTAAATTTCTTAGGAAATTGAATACACTTTAAAATATTATTCTTGGATTCGGATTTAACTTCTCTCGAGGCTGCACAACCGTGGTAAGTGAAGAATTATTTTAAACAACTTTGTCTCTGTTAATAAATCCTGGCTATCCTCTGAATAACGGTCCTAAATTATCGAGATGGAAAATATACCTTGACAGGGCTTCAGTCACATCGAAGTTATTTTTGCTTTCCAACAACGCTTTGCTAATGCAGTTTCCACATATGGACGGTAATCTACTGTTTCGCTGAGCTACCGAATTTAGTGCTTGGTGCAGCTCTGTGAGCTGTGTCTTTCATGTGGAATACCTTTCATCTGTGCATCGTTTGAGTCGTGGTATTCAATTTGGTAATAGTCATTTTACGTATAAGCTGATGAAATACCTTATGTAATAATTTTACGTGTGTATAGCCAAATTATCGTGCCCGACTACTACCATCAACAACGAACTGCATTTCTGGTGGCGACTGTTGGCTTTGGCGCCTCTAGCTACTGTAATAAGCATTTACTGCGTGTGTATATTTCTGTATTGTACCGGAACTAATTGTTTGTTCACCAGTTTTTAAAATGGGACGGTGAGTGACATTTCATTTCTTTTGCACTGGTACAGGAACGGAGCAAGTACGGGGAAACCCGATTGCTGTGAAGTTAAGACCTCAACTACGACTAAGATTACTCTCACTCATAATTAGTTTGATTTGGCAGCATAAGTTTTCTAACCTGAGAGGCGGTCAGTTCCACACCTAGTCTCTTTACGAGCGTCTCCCTGGTGACCGGGTCATGCCGTTTTCCTTGCACTCTGAAAGTCGTTAGTTCGTTTCAGGGCTACGTTGTTCATTTCTTCAGTGGAAATTTCACAGAGACCCCTGGTGATCGTCGTGGGAGCTACGATGTACGTGCTGTGCGCGACGCTCTTGGTAGGCGGCAAGTCGTTCTGCCGAGAGAGATCGAGCCACACAGGGAATAGAACCACCCAGTGAGGCGAAGAGGATCCTCTCGATCAAGACAGCTGAGAAGATTATTAAAAGCGGGAACAATACTAAAATATTGACTAGTCATCCCCTTGTGGGATATAGTTTTTCGTTATTCTGAAGCCCCACACTGGCTCTTGCCAGGGGCCGCAATATAGCCCGGACCTAAAGATATGGCCTGATGGCTGAAGGCGGTTTCTCCACGGGTGATCTTCATCCACATGGTGGCACTTTGTGTCATCGGGTGTTTATTGCTTGTGTGAGTACCTGGTGGGGTAAAATCTACTACTACTACTGAGATGAGCTCTCCCTCCTAAACAAGGACACATAAATCAATAATCTCATAACTTTACATTTATTAATTACATTCAAACATGCGTGCATATTTAATGGTAAGAGGTCATGTTTTTCTGTAAATGATAATCAAGACAATAATGCACATTACCATAAAAACACTAATGAAACAACATGCATAAGCAGCAATCTAATCTTGATTACAAGATTATAACAGTTATTAAAGTTGGGATGCAAGCATTTAGTTAGATGCTGAGAAAAGACTCATAATATTGTTTTCTTGTTAAAACTTTGGGTTTGTTGAAAACAAGATCTTCATCATAGACCCACTTTGAGCTCATGGACCTGCTTTGAGCTTATGGACCCCTCTTGAGCTCACGGGCTCCCTCTGAGCTCATGGGCCCCCTCTGAGCTCATGGACCGCTCTGAGCCCATGGACTCCCTCTGAGCTCACGGACCCCCTTTGAGCTCATGAAACCCCCCCCCCCCCAAACCCTTTTTTTCCTAAGCTCATGGACACCATCTGAGCTCATGGACCGCTCTGAGCCCATGGACTCCCTCTGAGCTCATGGACCCTGTCGCGTGCGACAGTTCTGTAACTGTTTTATGGTGAAATTTTGCATCCACTATGTAAGTTAAATCACCGAAATTCGCGTGCGAATGTGCACCAGAACGCACCAGTACGGAGTGAGCAAATAAGACGTCAAAACAATACGTAACGTTGTTATGATTTATTGTTGTCAAAGCAGTTGATGTTTATAGTCCGAAGGAGACGGACGTGGGAATCCTTGAGGACGCTTTACCCCGGGATCCCACGGAAGCAAACGTTATTAAAGTTGGATCCTTGAGGACGTTTTACCCCGGGACTCCAAGACCTCAGCAGGAAGCTGGTGAGCACTACATTCTCGGCAACAAGCCGGTATACTTTCATTGCTTAATTCGGACTTGTCCGAGGACCAAGATGATTGTCATGATCTCAAGGTCGGACTGCGACCTATCGTAAGGACATAACCGTCCATGGATGTACGAGTGAGCTTTGGTTGAACGAGTTGATTATTGATTGCATACGTATTCTTGTGTTGATCATTGCTGATTGTATATATCAATACAACCATTGGAACTTAACGCATAGCGTTCGAGCTCTACATTTTGAAAGCATTGAAGTAACTACTGTTTTACCCCTACTTGGCCTATTTCATCTTGGTACCACACACTCAGCATGAAGCTCTGCACGTCCCAATGAAGGTCCGCACGTATCAATGGGGGCCAGCCTTTAAAGAATGAGGAACCTCTCGTCACAAGTGTGATACGACATTTTGTCGCATTGTTGTGCCTCAAGTTGTACACGAAGCACATTCCAATTGTCACAGTCTTTACCAATCTCTAGCTGTGGATATCGTTCAATGTATCAAGTCGCCGCCGCCGGTCTGTTCTAGCCATCGTTGGATCTTCATCGGGACCATATCATTCTTCGTTCGTTGGATCTTCATCGGGACCGTATCATTCTTCTTCGTTGGATCTTCATCGGGACAGTAGCACTCTTCGTTGGATCTCCGTATCATACTTCGCTGGATCTTCATCATAATCAAGTCACCGTTACTGACTGTGCCACTTTCCGTTCGATTGAATCGGATCAAGTCGTCCTTTTGGTTGTAAATTGATCTGCTACTTGCCGTTGAACCGGTCGTTATTGTAGCGATTTTTCATCGCTAACATTGCAGTGTGTTGTTTGTCTGCCACCCAATTGGTAAGTCAATTGTGGTTGTTGTGGTTTCTGTTGCGCTGACAATTTAACTCTTTCCTCCAGAGAACCTGGTTGTCCGTGCGCAAGTGGAGAGCGACATTAATTGTACGTGTGTGACAGTACGCAGTATTCGTTGTCCTGTGGCGTCACTTCACCACACACTATCATATATATCATATATTGTATATTGATTGTCATATTATTTAAATATGTCTACATTTGCTGAGTTTTTGGAGTTAGGTCGTAGTATAGGCCTAGAAAATGGACAACTCTTAGCTTTCGCCGAAGCCAGAATGAAAAAGTTGTCGGACAGAGATAACCAGTTACGCGATGAGAGAACAGCAGAACGCGCCTGGAAAAAAGAAATGGAGTTGGAGAAGTTACGCATGGAAAAAGAAGCTGAGGCTGAGAAACTACGCTGGGAAAAAGAAGCTATGGCGGAGAGACTGCGTTTCGAAATGGAGACTAATTTGGAAAGGTTACGTTTGGAGAACGAATTAGAACTAGCGCGTATAGATAGAGACAAGGTTGTTGCTGTGTCAGAATCAGAGAGCCGTCGTCTTGTGACTAGTAGCCGTTCGGGTTCCGAACAAGGGGCATGTGTATACATACCCAAATTACCGTTTCTTACACCTACAGAAGATCTTCATAATTTTTTGGATCGCTTCTCTTTAGCGATGAATACCGCTAAGATACCAGAGGAACAATGGGTATCTCGTTTAAGGGATTTGCTAACGGGACCAGTTTTGAACACGTTCACGAACTTATCAGAAGACGAACGCGCGTCGTTCGAAATAGTCAAACAAAAACTGTTGGCGTCGAAGTGCATGACCGAAGAAGGTTACCGTGTGCAGTTTAAATCTGTTGTGCCATCCGTCAATGGAAGTTTCGCTGATTTTGTGGCCCGCGTTAGAACGTTGTTTACGCGTTGGGTGACATTGGCAGATGTTAAAAACTCTTATGATAAGTTGGCTGATCTCATTATTCGAGATAAAATTTTGTCTTCATGTAGTTCGGAGATGTTCTCATTTTTTCAAGAAAGGAAACCGAAGTCAGTTGAGGAGATGACAACATTGGGAGAACAGTATGTCACTGCACATCCTGGTAAACCATTGCACAAGCCCAGGTTCGAGGACATACTCCCAGCTGCATCCAGTATTAGGGTGCACCACAACGCCTCGTCAAATCGGCCCGGGTGGAACAAATGCCATAATAGGCAGGGGCGCTATCGCAGCCACAGCGAACAGAGACAACCACCCCATAGAGATCAAACGTCCAAAAAGCAGGGTGAACATTATCAACCCCGTTCATCTGCTTGTTCAATCTGTCTTTCGTGGAGACACAAAAGTCCCGATTGTCCCCACAAGCGACACAGGAAAGATGATGACGATGGTCCATCTTCACGAGGTAGGTTTCAACGCAACACAGGTCCTATAAGGTGCTATGTATGCCGTGGTTTCCATAAACGTTCTGAGTGCCCAAGGGTTATGAACAGTTATGCTAATTCCGCGCAAACAGTAAACGCAGCGATGTCACAAAAAGTGACAAATTTAGCGGACGGTCAGGTTCGAATCCATCCAGAAATTGTTTACCCAGCGTTGTCAGCTGTACCACTGGAGGCTGGTTTGCCTTTGCATAATGGTTATGTTGGAAACATAAAATCTAAAGTATTACGCGACACGGGCGCCAATGTAATAGGAGTGGCTAGATACCTAATCCCCAAATCGGCATACTTAGGTCGGTATTGCAAGTGTCGTACTTTTGGTGGTCGTTTAGAAAGATTTCCTTTAGCAAAAGTCTATTTAAATAACCCGTATTTTCAAGGGGTTGCCGAAGTGTGTGTTTTGGAGAGGAGACCATCAGCAGGACGTACTCCTTGGATCAGTTCCAGGATCGTCCTTTCGAAAAAGTTGCTGTCGATCTTGTGTGTCCCGTTACCGGTTTTGTTTTCCAAAGGGGATTTGATACATTTTAACATTTTTAGACATGGCACTCATGTTTGGTTTGAAGCAGTACCGTTACGTCCATATCACTACTGATTCAGTAGGCAGAAGCATTGATGGCTTATATTCTTCTGAGAGTAGGGGCTTTCCTGAAACATTTCTATCAGATATCACTGATCACAATTTTATTTCAGAAGCAATGCGCTCTTTTGACAGATTACTTGCATCTCTCACGTTTTTTCCGCAAGATATCACCCACATCAATGGGGTGCGTGAAAATTTAAATGGGAAAATAAAAGCTATGCTTAGCCAAAGTTACTAAATCATTTCCAGCAGAACTGGGATAAATACCTTCCTGCTGTTTTGTTCGCTCTATCGTGAGGTGCCCCAGAGCAGTACAGGTTTCTCACCTTTCGAACTTATATATGGTGCTAAATCCCAGAGGTCCACTGTCGCTGTTAAAGGACATATGGATCGGTAGAGGCTATCAAGAAGTCGCCTCAAACATATATTAAATCAGTGCATTCCATTGAATTAATAGATCATAAACCCATCAAAATGAAACCATATGTTATACCTTTTCATTATCGGGATGCCGTGGATAAGGAAATCGATAACATGATTAAGTGGGGTATAATTGAACCGTCGACATCACCCTATGCTTTTCCAATAGTGGTTGTCCGAAAGAAAGATGGAAGCCTTCGGATCTGCATAGATTTCCGAAAATTGAATCAAATCACGGTTGTAGATACTGAAAATATCCCAAATATGGAAGATATGTTTGTTGCATTGTCGAAGGCTAGGTATTTTACAAAGTTAGATCTTACCAAGGGTTATTGGCAGATTCCCTTAGACGAGGATTCAAAAAAATACACCGCGTTTCAGACGAACAAAGGTTTGGTTCACTTCAACTATATGGTCTTCGGGCTTTCGGGAGCACCGGCGACGTTCACCCGCCTCGTACGCAAGTTGTTACAGGGTCGTAATGATGTTATTCATTATCTGGATGACATTCTGCTTTTCCATAATGATTTAGACGAACATATTCGAGGTCTAAAGACATTACTGGAACGCATAAAATCGTTTAATCTGACAGTTAGACCAACTAAAGTGAAGGTCGCTTTCGAGGAGGTCACGTTCCTCGGTCATGTTGTAGGACACGGGGTCCGTAAACCCGAAGCCACCACGGTGGGTAAGATTCTTAACATCCCTATACCAAAAACGAAGAAACAAGTGCGTGCGTTATTGGGTTTATGTAACTTTTATGCCAAATTCATTCCTAACTATTCAACCATTACAGCCGTGTTGTCCTCATTGACGATGAAAGGAATGCCAGCGAAGGTTATCTGGACGAGAGAGTGCGAGGACGCGCTCCAGAGATTACAAAAGGCATTTAATAGTAATCCGTTCTTGTGTTTGCCAGATTTGTCTCTGCCGTTTTATGTATCCACAGATGCGTCTGATGTTGCGATTGGTGGGACGTTGATGCAATCCAGAGAGGGCACCCTACTTCCTGTTGTTTATGCCAGCAGGAAGCTGTCTCCTACTGAATGCCGTTACAGCGTGGGCGAAAGGGAAGCACTAGCCATTTTTTGGGCAATAGGGAAGTTTACCCAATTCCTGTATGGCAGTCACTTCTTTGTCTTGACAGACCATCGTCCACTCGAAGTCTTGAACTCAGCACCCATCAAAAACTCACGCATATTAAGATGGACAATGTTTCTACAGACGTTCAACTTCACAGTTATTTATCGCCCAGGGAAAGAGAATGTCTTAGCCGATTTTTTGTCGCGCACCCCAGAGGCATTGGAAGACGATTGATGTTTATTTGTTCAATTTACATGATATTTAAAATGCATGATGTTATGAAAAATAATTTGGATAACAATAATGTTGTTGATAATAATGCTTAGTGAAGTCAGGAATCTATATTTTGCATGCATTTAGTAATGTATTGACGATATATTGAGGAGTGAGTGTGTGTGTATTCAAGTGTTCTTATTTGCTCTCTCGTACTGGTGCTGTTTGCCGCGACATGACTCCAGTTTTCCGACCGAGACTACGACAAGCCCTAGTGCTCGGTCGTCCTGGGGAGGGGGGAAAAGCTGTCGCGTGCGACAGTTCTGTAACTGTTTTATGGTGAAATTTTGCATCCACTATGTAAGTTAAATCACCGAAATTCGCGTGCGAATGTGCACCAGAACGCACCAGTACGGAGTGAGCAAATAAGACGTCAAAACAATACGTAACGTTGTTATGATTTATTGTTGTCAAAGCAGTTGATGTTTATAGTCCGAAGGAGACGGACGTGGGAATCCTTGAGGACGCTTTACCCCGGGATCCCACGGAAGCAAACGTTATTAAAGTTGGATCCTTGAGGACGTTTTACCCCGGGACTCCAAGACCTCAGCAGGAAGCTGGTGAGCACTACATTCTCGGCAACAAGCCGGTATACTTTCATTGCTTAATTCGGACTTGTCCGAGGACCAAGATGATTGTCATGATCTCAAGGTCGGACTGCGACCTATCGTAAGGACATAACCGTCCATGGATGTACGAGTGAGCTTTGGTTGAACGAGTTGATTATTGATTGCATACGTATTCTTGTGTTGATCATTGCTGATTGTATATATCAATACAACCATTGGAACTTAACGCATAGCGTTCGAGCTCTACATTTTGAAAGCATTGAAGTAACTACTGTTTTACCCCTACTTGGCCTATTTCATCTTGGTACCACACACTCAGCATGAAGCTCTGCACGTCCCAATGAAGGTCCGCACGTATCAGACCCCCTTTGAGCTCATGAACCACCTCTGAGCTCTTGGTCCGCGGAGCAGTGTATCGGCGGCACCTCCTTCTCCCCAGGCCTTTTTTCGACTTAAAGTTTTAGTCTCAAACCTACGTCGCTACGCATTATCAATTGCAGTGTCATCACTTATTCTTTCCCCTTACTTACGTATTCCACTTAGTGGCGTGACACAATGCAAGCCTCGCATAAAATGATCTCTAGAGAGGAGACAGACAACGTCAAAGTAAACGGAACAAAGCTTAAGCAAATTAATGTGTTCAAATATCCAGGCATCTTGGAAACAGCAGATACAAGATGTCTTGAATGATATAAATCAAGACTATCCCAAGCAAACAGCGCAGTTATCCGACAAACAGATTAGCCTAGGCAAGCAGATGGAAGGGCGGATAGGTCGATACATGGATGGATAAATGGATGAGTGGGTAGTTTAATGGATGCATGGATGGACAGAACGAACGAACTTTATTTTTAAAGGATTAGCAATTAGGCACGCAGGCCTGTTTAACGTTCTGTCCTTCTGATCTCCCTCCTGTCATACATTTCTTTCATCAAACAGACAAACAAACAGACAGACAGACAGACAGACAGACAGACAGACAGACAGACAGACAGACAGACAGACAGACAGACAGACAGACAGACAGACAGACAGACAGACAGACAGACAGACAGACAGACAGACAAATAGATAGGATAATCTAAAAAAAAACAAGGTGAAGATGTAAAAACAGTTTATCACAAACATCAGGAAAGGCCATCTCTTCTTGCAGTTATAATAACCTAATAGCTTATTGTGGTAACTGGAAACGAGATAGATGAAAAGAATACGATGTTTGACTGTCTTGTTCTATGGTGGTGTATCCGACAGACTCTCAGCCAGTCAGCACGAAACCTTGGGTTCAAACCCGCCTCGATATGGATTCTTCTTAAACTGACCTTAACTCCCTGATCTATCCAGTCCTAAAAAGATCAGGCGGTCGTCGGCATGATAGGGACTACATCACCCTATCGAATGCCAGTGGGTCTATGCAAATATCCTTGTAGCACCACACGCTAGATGATTCACCGACCCTAAAAAAAATTGTTTACTTTGAACTGAGTTAATTAAAGAACCGAGGTCACAACACTCGCGACAATGTCATAAACGCTCCGTCCCCATCTTCAGCAGCCAGCGCAGAGCACCAGTACCAATGGTGACAGTAGCATTCTGATTATACATCCGTCTTGCTGTTCCTCTGAGCGTCGAGAATCGACCAGATCCCCTTGTCACCCCCCCCCCCCCCCACCCTTCCCTGCATCCCTCTCCCCAGACTATGGTGATCAATTTACTCCTCCGAATTGTACAAGTTCTCCCACAATGCCCTGACTACGTCTGCCTTATCATGTACTAACATTCCACCAAGTTGCTCAGAGCCAGCCAGTCTGTCTGTTCGCCTGTTCATTTCCTAAAACACAGGCAAGCCCAGGAGCCAATGCTCCTCATCCAATGCGAAATATGACATTGCACAAAGCATGCTTGTCCTCAGCATGCTTTCTGAATCAGCTAACAGTCACGGGTGTATCCGTGTGTGCGTGCGTGTCGTGTTCTCTAACAGGCGAAAAGCTGCAGTGACCACCTCCACCTCCATTCTAAAGCTGGATATTATGGTATTTTACTTTAGTGTGTTGTTTGTTTGTTTGAGAATGTACCCAAAGTCGTCATATTGATTGTATTGCATCTAACAAGTATTATAATTTGCACAACTCAGCCAGGTACCTCGAGATGATCAATGACATCTTTTAAAACAAAAGAATCCGAGCTCCTATCATCCTGTTATTTTTCCTAGGGCTTTAATCCTCTAGGGGGAAAAAAACAACAAGAAGTGTCGGTAATCACCACTCAGATAACCACTGGATAAGGCAAGACTCTCCCATCAAACCCTCATATGGACATCGGAAGGGAAAAGAAAACGGGAAGACCCAGCGAGACCCTGTGTAGAGCCATCATCAGAGAAGGCTCAACCATGGGCCTAATGAACAGAACAGCCAAGATCTACAACAGGTGGCAACGAACCGCCAGATATGGAGAGCAGTAACCTCTGCCCTA